>JASDQU010216077.1:6889-18110 GCA_032191745.1 Picea mariana
AAGGAATAAAGGTTGAGGGGGTCTGGAATCTCCTGTAGATCGTCCATATGCATGTCATCGGGATAACCAGAGATCTGTGCACACTTGTTAATCACCATTCCGGACCCCCCCCCCCCACCGTTAAAGGTATAACGGTCGGGGGGGGTCTGAAATCTCATCTTAGCCATAGATCTGTGCGCGAAAGACTCGGTCGTAGATCTTTGCGCAAAATTTAATCTCCAGGCATGATTTAATATATGCATCATAACTTAGGCTTAGTGATTTTTGTGAGTTTTTTGCATTGCTTCCCTTGCTTTTGTCACCATGGGGTTAGGAAAGCACCTAAAACATCATAATCATACATTTTCTTTGAACACCATTCAAACTTTATTGAAAGAAAAGTTGGCTAGCCTATGTCCTGTCCTACCTACCTACACAGTTAGCCCAGATTAAACTATTGGACTAAGATATTACTCTACCCTAGGGTTATTTGAACAATATTAGATAGTTTGATCAAATTTATTCACTAGCTAACCTATCTACTTGGCTAAGATTAAACAGTTTAGCCAAGCTTATTCACTAATCCTATCAACATCAATTCAAAAGTACCTGACCATGTTTAAACAATATGGATCAAGTCATTGTTATTGCATGGGGCTTTGTTCATTTTTCTTCTATGCCCTCTTTATTCTTTCTTTTCTTTTCTTTCTTTTTCTTTTTCTTTCTTTTCTTTTCTTTTTCTTTTGAAAATAATTTGCATGAATGAAATATTATTTGCAAGATAACAAACATCAATAGTGAAAATTTTCTAGTCACTAGATGATCCTATAAATTATAGGGTTATAACACAGTGATGCTCCTTCAATCAAGAAGATATTTTGAGAAGCTTTAATTGATTGCATCGATGGGGGATATGTTGTCACGCACCTACATAACTTGTATTTTTTTATTATTTTTTATTGAAATATTTTATTTATGGCCCACATTGAATTTTTTTGTTATTAATATTTTTTTAAATGCTACTTTGTCAACTCCATATTAATCATTGAAGTAGAAAGCACCCATGGATGGAATAATATTTTTTTTTACTTTCAAGTACTTTATACCTCTCTCATTGAAATATTTTATTTATGATTGACATACTTAATCAATCTTGGAGCATAGGAATCCACCTATCCTTTGAAAAACTCTATTTTAAGATCTCTATATGTTCAATTTGGAAGCCTACCATCCTTTAAAAGTAATAAAATCTAATTTAACCAATGAAGGCTTATGCATTTCCAAGAATACATTATAAACAACAAATAAAACCCATTGCGGTCAATTTTTGGATTGTTGTGATAGTGTTACTAGAAGCTTTTGACTTTTTCTTTGTCTTTTTTTTTTCTTTTTTTTCTTTATATTATACAAAGAAGGTTCAATTGTACAAGTGACAATATTACATCATGAAAAATCAAGTTTATACTTTTATCCATGTAAATCCACAAGTTTTCAAAAGAGGAGCAACTTATCGCAAACATATTGGAAAAAAAAACTACCACGTTATTTAGGTCCGACTATAGGATCGTGACCACTTTTACAACGATAAAAAATTACAAATTCTTTAACATGTTTTAACTATCACAACACTAGAACATGAACACGCTTCTGTCAAGCAATAATCTTATCTAGAACTAGTAGGGATGCTTACTCTTTGTCGAGTTTGTGGACATCCCCCCTCACTTGGAAAATCCTCAACACACATTGACTATCGACACTGGGTAGCTTCAATAGGTGGAGATTCATCCTCACTAGATAATATGTCTTTGATGTTAGCTACAACCACCATAATTTGATGAATATTGTAGCTATCAATTCCTTGGTTCGCATTTAGGTGCTTCAATATTTTGTTACATTTAGGTTGTTGTTCCTTATGATGGCCTCCAGTTTTATTATTTTGTTTTTGTGGCATCTGCATTGTCCTTTGCCAACTTCCCCATAATTTATGACTTAACTTCAATAATTTGGAGAGCCATAAAGGCCTTAGGCCATTTTTCTCTGTGAAACTCCAGACCACTACCCACTTCATCTCTCCACTCACCAACCATTTTCTCCATAGCTTTTAACCTTGGTTCGCCTTCTCTCAACACTATTTGATTTTCATCTTAGAATATTCTTTAGAATGACATAATGTGGTTATATGAAACCAATTCGTAAAATGCATGAATGAAAAAATCCATCCCTTCATTGCAAATGTTTTTAGACAAAAATGTGGCAAAGAAACCTTGGTTTGTAGATTTTGGGGTGAGAATGCGGCCAAGAAACCCTCATTCATAGATTTTGGGGGGCTTCCCATGGTACCTAAGGCATAATTTGTATCACACTTTTAGTACCCCTGAAGGGTGCCCCGTGTGCGTGTGGGTTACTTGCACTAGGAAGGGTTGTTACGTGGAGGTCAAGGTAACTGCTTCTCAATCCTTTGTTCATTGGTCTCAAGACTTAATCAACCCGCTCCAATTTTTGGAAGGTCGCTTTTCCACATTTCCGTTACTTTAGAATCAAGAACTAATCCACCCGGGTTGAATTTTTGGAGAAGTAGTTTGTTTGTGTTGTTTCTCTTAGAAATTTCTAGTGGAGTGTTGCTTTGTGTAGTTGGACTAGGTTATGGCTCTACTGTTTATTTAAAATCATTGATTCAAGGTGGCTAATAAATCACTCTCCTACTCCCAAAGGATCCCCAGTGTTTCATTTTAAAGCATGTAGCCACCTCCTAGAAGGCGTGGGATTTAAACCACTGGTTTGTTAGAGCGAGCATGAGAGAATCTTTTAGATGTGAACAATATCGCGAGGGACAATATTGTGCATAAGAACGACATGGATAAATTTCTTGAGGGTGCCAACAAAGGGACCCTTTCCCAAGGGGATTCTTGTGTTTTTCCTTTATTTGGAAAACATTGGTGCCCCCTTAATAGCCACTTTAACCATGTTTGGATTGAATGTATGACTACTAGTTTGGTTGTGGACCACTCTGAATGTCTTGAATGATCCTTATTCTTCTTAGATAAGAACCTTATTTCATGAGTGATGTATCCCCCCTCCTCTCCTAGGGGTTGCGCGACCTCTGGGTCAAGGATCTTCAAATTTTTGAGCCGAATCAGCTCTTCGGGCCTCTTCTAGACCCACAAAACCTTATCCACAAGCCTCTAATTCCTTCCTCGTGCTCGAAAAAATGAGAGGATCCTTGGGATACCACAGAATCCCCTGAGGAACCTTGTTCCAAGATATGGGAAAAATGTGTTTACACCTGATGATTTTGGGCCTTCTTAATCCACCTGGTGCAGGTTCATGTTGACCTGAACCCCTCGGGCGCTTTCTCTAGATTCTTGTTCTTTAAATCTCAAATCTTAGGCTTTATCCCCTTTTCTCTGACAACAACAGCATGTGACCACATAATATGACTAGGTGCCTACTAAAAGGGCACTTCGAAGCTCCAGGGTCTGGGCATTTTCACTTTATGCTGCGACCAATTCTTTTGAAGTGACTATTTTTCCAAACCATAGAAACAAGATCAACGGTCCTCATTTCTTGCTAAGATCGATGACTTAGTATCTCTCTTTGGAATTTAGGCTTCGGTCGAATCCACATGCACACTCCACAAATCCTCTAAAGTGATGTTCCCACAGAGTGAACCTATGTCCTCCATGGGTCCCCTCGCAGAACAATGGTTCTTGATGACTTTGACTTTTGGGACTTACAACCTTTGGGATTTCACTCTTCAGGTTTTCCCAAAGATTCCTATCACCAAAGTGATGGATCTGACACCACGTGTCCACACAATCTAACGATTGGGATTAACTTTCCCTGATCTGATGACAAGTGTCCTCCTTATATAGAAGGCCACGACATTCTTTTCTAGTTCGACATTCGGGATTTTTGGCTACTCCACCTTTCCTTTCCTCTAAAGGAATATTCCTCCAAAGTATGTGGATATCTGACATGTACCCTTTCAGATACCATGGTCTAGATTCACTTTTCCCTTCACAACTTCGCAAAGTTTTCTCTTTGCTCCACACCAATCTCTCCAAATTTATTCCTCCTAAACCTTTTGATCTTCCGCCACATGTCTCTCCGAACAATGGACAGTCCCAATCCACTTCGAGACTCCGAGACTATGGCTATGCCTCTATCCTATGCACTTTAAAAGAAAGGAGTTAAATTCCTGTGCACTTACTTGGATCCAACGATTGTTGGTCCTTCACACCCAGATCCGACGACTAGGATCTGTTCACCTTCTCTGCACACTCCTTCTGGTGTCTGTACATGGAATTTAATGGTCCAGATATTCTCCTTTGCAGCTGATCTGATAGCTGGTATGGCTTCTCCACTTGATATTTGGATTTCTCCAAAGTTTGGGAGAATTTGTAAGTTCATCCTCCTGAGCTTTCGAACTTGAAGCAAGTTCATCTCCGACGCACACCTTGCGCTCGACTCAGTCTTCAGGTGGCTTCATACTTTCAACACTTTTTCTAAGTGTTGGCTTGGTGAAATCCTTGCACATGTCTTCTCCTAAATCCTGAGCTCTTTCAAGTTCACTGATGCACTCCTTGCATTCGCTCAATTCACACTCGCAGAGCCCCTTTCCCTAGAGTTTTCATCAACGCGGGTTCCTTCAACTTCTTCCAGCACTTCAGAATGTCTTGGTTTTGTGCACTCCTTGCACTTGTTCAAAGAACTCCTTGCTAAGCCCTTCCTTTAGAGTGTTCAACAACTCTGAAGTATCTCTCTTGTCTGTTTACCAGAGTTTTCAGTAACTCTGGGGTGTCTTCTCCTTGACACTTCTCTTCTCTCTGAACTCAAAATAGAGTTCACTTGTGCACAATTGCACCTTCTCAATGCCCTCTTGGCAGAGCTCTCAGAGTCTTTTGCAACTCTAGTTGTGCTCTCTCTTGCACAACCTTTCCCCTCCAAGGTGTTCAGTAACCTTGAGGCTCCACTCTGAGTATGTGAATTGTTCTAGTGTGCCCTCCTGGCACCTTCTCCTCTGAACTTGAAGACGATTTTAGATATGCACTCCTTGCATTGGCTCACAGAGTTTCCAAGACTCTGTCATGCACTCCTTGTACTAGCCTAAAGAACCCATAAATAATACAACAAACTCACAGATAGAGAATTCTATCTTTATCCCTACATATGAAACCTAACACGTGCATCTACAACATATATTCATAACACATAGATAACATTCATAAACATTCGCCACATAGAAATTGATAAACTGTGAAATATGTTCTTTTGTATTAATATCAGAATGCTAATTGCATTGTGTGAGCTTGGACTGCAACTGAGTTTCGTCTCTCTCCTCTCGGCTTACAATGATTTTCTTTCTCTTTTCAGCAGCTCTCGACAATTTTCGACAACCTCTATTGGGAATATAATACAAATCTTTATACAAGAGGGGCTCATCGAGCCTTTCCCTCCAACTACTCTAGTGGTGTCTAATCACCATTTACAACACCTATATACTGAGGCAAATTACATTGAATGAACATTTAATTTCTCATATTTGAGGCGATGCTCACGATATGACCAACTTAAGCCTAATAAAGGCGACTTAAACTACTGCCTGTACAAAGGCATCAACTTGGCTCTTCCAACCTTACAACATTTAATTTCTTTTAATCACATTGAATTTTAAATTTCAAGGGAAAAATGAGAGGGATGGTGCCTCTCCCCTTCCTAAATGTGTGTTTATGTGTTGAATAGATGGCGCTTTGCCGAGGTGGATCGATTCTCCTGAATCAATGGGCATCGAATTGGTGTTGATCCTTTACCTTCTTCATCAACTAATTCTACTCCTCCTCCTTCTGCCTCCTTTCGTGAAAGTCTAGCTACTAGTAACCACAATTCTAAAAGGAATAGGAAGAGAAAGAATAAGAAGAAGAAGTCCCCAACCTATGTGATTCATGTTGGTGACAGGTCACCAACCTCTGCTAGTCATGTTAGAGATATGAAACCAGCCATTGCAAGTCATGCTGGGGGCATGCAACCAACTACTGCAAGTCATGTTGGGGGCACAGGTCCAATCACTACAAGTCATACTTAATATATGTCACCAAACTTTTCAATTCATGTTGGAGACAAGTCACCAACCTCTACAAGTCATGTTGGAGATATGAAACCAACCTTTTCTAGTCATGTTGGGGGCACAAGTCCAGTCACTACTAGTCATACTAGTGATAGGTCACCAACCCCAGTGAGTCATGTTGAAGATAATCCACCAACCTCTACAATTCATACTTGGGGCAAGAAATCAGCATCTGCAAGTCATTTTGGGAGAGAGAGTCCAGTCACTACAAGTCATATTGGAGATAGGATACCAACTTCTTCTAGTCATGTTGGAAGAAAGAAACCAACCACTGCGAGTCATGTTGGGGGCACAAAGCTAGTCACTACAAGTCATACTAGCGAAATACAACCAACCACTCTGAGTCATACTGGAAACCACCCACTAGCCAATGCAAGTCATGATGGGGGCATTGATATTGTTTTGAAACCTAGATGAATATGATGTAAGCCTAAGTTTCCATGTAATATTTACAAGGAACGTCACCTTATTCATCTATTCCCTGCTATCCATGAGGTTCTAAGAGTGTGGTCCTTGTCTAATGTCCCTTCTAGTATTGAGTCACCTTCGGTTTCCCAAAAACCTACTCAACTAGTGGTTGAGGAAGTGGTCACACTGATGAAATCTTCAGCTGATCCCAATCTTCTTTCAAGGGGTGATGTTTCTCTTGACCATGTTGTTTCACAACCTATTCAACAAGTGGTTGAGTAAGTGGTCACACCGATGCAAGTTTTGGTCGATCCCACTCTTCTTTTGGAGAGTGATGAATCTACCAAATTGGTCGCGTCGATGCAATCTTTGTTCGATCCCACTCTTCTAATGGGTACTTATGTGTCTATCGACCGTGTCTTTAACATTTTCATTTCAGTACCTTCTAAACAAGGGGAATTTCTACTCACTTTGAGCATGCTCCCTTCAAATTCCAGGATGGTTTCTTTTGATTGGAGTAATATTTTTGAGCCTCTCCTTCCTTCTTTTGAACCTTTCCAAATAAGGGTTGAAGTTTATTCAAGAAGCATTTACCAATGTATTTTATATGAAGGAGTATCCACAATAATTTTTTCCTCTCGAGATTGATAAGCATTGGGTTCTCCCAAGATTGTGTCAACTACTAGTGAGTTGTTGGCTTTCAAAAGAAGACCTAATGAATATTTTTGGATTATTCCTCAATTTCCTATCGTTTTAGGTGGGAAAATTGTCCTAGTCGATATGTTAGTGGTGCAAGGCCCTTTGAATTTCAATATGCTTCTTGCGTGTGATTATTTATATGTTATGAACGTTGTGGTGTGTATGCTCTTCCATGTGATGCATTTTCCTCACAACGGAAGAATTATCACTATTCATTAGATTTCATCTAATAATCACCATCCTAATTTGAATTTAGATCAGGTCACCCCTTGGTATGTTCCTAGTATTGAATTTGACTCTCCCCCGTCATGGGTGAATTATGTGGCATCATATCCTCAGTGTTCAATTTCTTCTAGGAAGGATCCTTTACATAATTATTTTCCTTCTTGTGACAAGGTCTCGACAATTGATTAGGTTTTTTATCCAATGGGGGCATGACAACCCTTGCTTTCCCTTATTGGCCTGAACGATCTTGAGTTTCCTCTTAAGTCTAATATTATTGTTTGTGAGAACTCAATCCCTAGTATTTGTGAGTCCTCAAGTCAAATTTTACATCATTTCTTGGATGTTGAATTTCCTTCGAATGAGGCTATCCTTGAAGCCATGATTTCAAATGGTAGACTGTGGGAAGATATGCATCACAAATTGTTCTTTCTTCCCAAACTAGAAACTTTACAGATTGATTACCAAATAAACCCTTGGCCTCAACCTAACATTGGGCTCTACCCGAAGAAGTAATATTCATAAGCTGCAAGGTTGTGCAGTGCTTTATACGATATTTTACTTTTAAGTTTTCAAGTTATGTATTTCGTAGCACATGTTATTATCAGAGTTTTCTATATTGGATTTATTAACTTTTGGATGATTGTTGTTGGTTATATATATCGGACTTTGGTGACATTTTTCTTTGGTACCTTTTTATCATGTCGATCTGTTGTTATAGGTAATGATATTGAAACTAGCATATAGGTTAGATTTTTTCCTCCACGCATTTTTCATTATCTATTTTTTGTTTCATTTTTCCTTAGGATCGACCCCACTAAGTTGCAACACAAAGACTTCTTTGTTCTTCAGAAGTGTTTTAATTCATGTGGTAGAGCCTATCATTCATGGGTGCCCTAGTTTGAACCTTGTTCTTAGTTTGGAACCCATGTTGAAGTATTTTCATAGGCTCAAGAGGCTTGTTTAGTCCCACCATGACTTTAAATTGAAGCCTCATAACTTCTTCTCATTCATATTATGGATAATACCTCATGGGGCTCCCAAATTTTTGTGTCTAGTTGTGATTTCATTGTTTTTTTCCCGCTTTCACTTTTGAGCCTAATGTTAGATTCAAATTGTTATTGTTTAGCCTGTTTCTTATGAATTCTCTTAGTTATTAGCCTTTGCATTAATTTACTTTGCGTCTTGACACCTATATCCATGGAGGAAACATTCACTTGAGTGTCCATATCCTGCATGCATTCCTTGCATTGAGCATAGGTATGTTCCCTGCACTTGGAACTAGTTTTTCTTACCCGTGACAATCATTTCCTCCACTGTATTATAACATTATTTTACTCGTTTTCAGGATTTATAATATGATAAAGACAAAATATCAAATATATATAAAAAAAAAAGAGGATGGGAAAGAGTCAAGTTCTCGGTTTGGCAGTAGTCATCTCTCCCTTGAACAAACCACTAAGTTTTTGAGTCTCTGTCTCAAATAGATTGCGATTTTAGTATGGCCTTAGGAAACTGAACCATGTTCTTTGAGTCTTTACTCCTCTGACTAGTTATCCTTCTAGTCACTATGGAGAGTCTATGTCACAGACTTGTCTCATTGTTCATTCTTGATTCTATGCTTCCCAAGTCACATCCTTCCTGTATGTCAAGCACTTCTCAGAATTAGCAAGACTCTTTGTATTTTTCTCATGCCAGTATCGAAGGTCCCCATTGAATTCTTACTATTGGGTCAGCTCTTATTGACTACGACATATTTCTCTAAGAGTTTAACCTAAAGTATCACCTTGGACCTATTTTCATCATTGATATGTTACCTTGCACTCAAAAGATCACATTCCATCATTGGTCGATGACTAAGTGGTTTCCCATGTCTTTGAAGTCAAGACCTTATTCACACTTTGGGATTCATGCAGTACCTTGGGTTCCATTTTCCTCATTGGTGAAATTCCTCACCTCTATCATTGGTTTTCATTATCGTTCATTGCTCAGACGATCTCTTATGTGCGTTATTCCATCTGGTGCATGTGAGAGACGTACCCATGTGTGTGTACATTTAATATTTCACCTCCATCCTCCAAAATATTTGGTTTTCTTTTTTTCCTCATGTTGGACAAAGGGGGATGCCTTAATTCCCCCCTTCCAATATATCTCTTCCCATCAACTTCGACTCATTTTTCTCTAGGATCAAGATATAGAGTCTTTTTGGTAACTTGCTTATGGAAGTTAGCGAAGATCAAGGAAGAAAAGAAAAAATCCAAACTGCGTGGAAGACACAGTGACTTTTACTGGGTCGAAGTGAGAAAAAGCACAGAAAAGACGGAGCAAAATAAGAGAAATCAATTTGTTGGACGAGGAGATCAAGGATGACAGATAAGCAAGAAAGAAGGATCGTGGACAACTAAACAAGAGAAAAAATCCACTGTTGGATTCTTTGGAGCACCGCGCGAGAAGGAAGGAAAGACAGGCTGGTAAAGCCTTGAAAACGTGGGTCAAGTTGACCTAGGGGTTTAGACACCTAGGGTTTTGGTATCTAGGATTTTGACACCTAGGTTTCAGCCTAAGGATGTCGATGAGTGATTGTAATGTATAAATAGATGTCTAAAAGACCTGGGATGGGTTGGTGTTATGGTTGTTGTTGTTGTCTTTGTCATTGTGTGATTGAGTGAGTAATATTGAGTGAGAAAGAAGTATTGAGTACGAGAGCCTTCTGTATTGTAAGATCTTCAGCTGGGTGCGAAAATCAACCATGTATTTGGGTGCACAGGGAGGGGAGAGATAGCAAGGAGAAGAAAGAAGATCTTCTAGCTGAGAGAGAAGACAAGAACTATATGCTTCATCTTAATATATTATAAGCACAGTGATGTGGACGTAGCCCTAGAGAGAGGTTGAACCACGTATATCTTGTGTTGTGTGTGATTGATGCTCTATTCTTTTTCAATTGGTATAATGCTATATTTCTCTTGTATTAGATCCACTTGGTATTCTCTTTGGTTGTATACATCTCTGTCTTGCAACCCCACCATAGCTGTTTCGGGTGAGATTGCATCTTCTTCGCAGGTGTTGCTTGTTATCACCCCGGGAATCAGTTGATGACTTGGATATTATCTGTATCTGGTGATTTTGTGGACAAATGATATTTCATTCTTCAAATAATTTGTAAAAATAAAAGAAAAAGAAAAAAGAGAAAAGAAAAGAGGGCAAAAAGAATTGGAACAAAAAGCCCCATGCAATAATAGTAATTTGGTCATACCTTTCAAGCATGACCAAGTTCTTTTAAATTTTCAATGTTGATAGGTTAGTAAATACATCTGATCAGACCATCTAATCTTGGTCAGATAGCCCCTAGGTTAGAGTTAGTGAATACATCTGATCAGACCATCTAATCCTGGTCAGATAGCCCCTAGGTTAGAGTTAGTGAATACATCTGATCAGACCATCTAATCCTAGTCAGATAGCCCCTAGGTTAGAGTTAGTGAATACATCTAATCATACCATCTAATCCTGGTCAGGTAGCCCCTAGGAAGAATAATATCTTAACCCAACAGTTTAATCTAGGTTAATTGCCTTGTAAAAGTAGGATAGGATGTAGATTAATTACTTTGCTTGCCTTCCCCAAATAAAACCCACCTGAATAAAATGCCACATCAAGTCTCCGTTACCTAAGGATAGATGAAGTGATGTCCCCTTGGTGGTGTCTAAGACAAAATTGAAAAAATCCATAAGAAAGCGCTAATCCTAAGTTTTTCCTACACATGACCTTTTCCGCTCCCGACCTATGTTTCAGTC
>JASDQU010216078.1:7090-18252 GCA_032191745.1 Picea mariana
TCAGATTTGGAGTGCCAAGAGAATTAGTTACAGATGGAGGACCTCCTTTCACTTCTCATGGTTTTAAAGCCACCCTTCAAAAATACCATATTCAACATAGAATGACTACAGCATGCCACACCCAAGCCAATGGACATGTGGAAAACACAAATAAAGTAATAGAAGCCATTCTCACAAAAACAGTGAAGGAAAACAGAAAGGACTGGTCTTACAGGCTCCCTGAAGCATTATGGGCCTACAAAACTACCTGGAGAAATACTACAGGATTCTCTCCTTATGAATTAGTCTATGGAAAGAGTGTTGTCTTTCCTGTGGAATTTGAAATCAAAAACTTAAGGACTTCTTTAGCTGTCAACCTTGATTTGACCGATGCACAGATAGCCAGGTTGCAACAGCTTAATGAATTGGATGAAAAAAGACTAGATGCCATTCATCAGACAACTATGATTCAACAGCAAAGATCAAAATGGCATGACAAAACTATCAAGCATAAGCTATTCCAAAAAGGTAATTGGGCCCTACTGTATGACTCTTGGTTCAAAGAATTTCAAGGGAAAATATGTACAAGATGGCTTGGACCTTACGAAGTAGACACTGTTTTTCCTAATGGAACAGTAAGGCTCCTCACAATCGATGACTCTAAAACATCGTTACTTGTAAATGATCATCGGCTCTGTCTGTACCAGTGTCCTATTTCCAAAGAAGATTTTAAGGCCACATGTGTGGCAGACCCTCATTACCTCTTTTTAGAAGGGGCTCCTACCCCTCATTGCAATTAATTCTTTTTAAGTTAATTTCTTTAGTATTAGATTAGATTTCATTTACTAATAATCCCTGTCAAGAAATACCATGTTACAATCAATTTTTGCAGATTCCCGATCAAAGCATAGGCCCACTAAGGAAGGACGATCCTACTTCAAGAAGAGGCAAGCTTTCCCACTGCTGAAACACCACTGTCAGCAACCTTTCACCATTTTCCCCATTGCTGAAACACCACTGTCAGCAACCTTTCACCATCTTCCCCATTGCTGAAACACCATTATCAAGAACTCCTCTCCATTTTTCCCATTGATGAAACAACACCATCCAACAATTGTTTTGCCCTTCTTTCTATTGATGAAACACCACTGTTCAACAACTCATTGCTCTTTCTTCATTGCTGAAACATCACTGTCAGCAACCTCACACCATTTTCCCCCATCACTATTCAGCAACCTTTCACCATTTCTCCATTGCTGAAACACCACTGTCAGTAACCTTTCACCATCTTCTCCATTGCTGAAACACCATTATCAACAACTCTTCGCCACTTTCCCATTGATGAAAAAACACCATCCAGCAATTGTTTCACCCTTCTTTCTATTATTGAAACATCACTTCCTCAACAGTATTCTACAACATCACTTTTCAGCAAATATTTCTCTGTTCTTCCCACAGCTGAAACACCAACTTTTCAGCATTCTCTGTCAATAAGATTTTTCGTTCTCATATTACATTTTGTCCTTCCAGTCAACAAATCCTTGATACAATTCATATAACAAATCAAAAGTCTCTGCCACGGTCACTGTAGAACTATTGTGGACAAGCATTATATTTTTTTTAAATATGAATCAAAAGGTAAAGAAGAGGTATGTAAATTCTATGTATTACAGTTAAGCTATAGTTAATGAGAAGATTCCAAATCATTATTACCACTTGTTTAAAATCATTATGAGCTTCACTTAAAAAGGTGGGGAGGAAATATCAAACTTGTACACCATCATTTCACATGTATCAACCACCGCCACTTCTATTTACCATCCTTTCATTTTATTTCACCACCATTTGCATGCCTTCACTCGAAAAACTCACTCTGCACAGAAGTTGTTACTCAAACTCTTTGACGGTGTATTTTACTGAGATGGTAGCTATGGGAGGCTCTATTATACATTACTAACCCGCCACGACAGCCCTGTTGAACACTAACCAGAAGCCTATCAAATTTTTCTACAGGCAGGATGGCTCGGTTATTTTCAGAGACTCCAATGGTATGATCAACAATAGGTTCTCCAATTTGCTCACAATCTCCAGGAAGACCATTCCATTGTTCAAGGGGTTCGGATTTCAGTAACAGAATTGGATATAGCACAGGTTTCGGGCCTACCTACCAATGGCATTCGCATGTTCAGCTGCAAACATATCATCTTGAATGCCCAACAGGATTTCATCTTGCCAGGGGAACAAATTGAACCGAAAGGCCGGGGTGTCCGACTCAACTCGTTGCCGCCTCCATGGCCAGAAGTTACAAAATTCGTCAAACACTACCTTATTTGTGAAGGCCGGTACTAGGTAGTCTACCAGCACGATTTTTTCCTGTTGTCTCATTTGCGTCATAATAGATTGGTGAACATTCCCTATTATTTGCTCGGTTGTCTTAAAAATATGTCGCACTACTGTAAAAAGGCTAAAGATCCCACCCTTTAGCTCACCCATCACCATCTCGTCTAACTACTTATCCAAAAGGGTTTTTCCCAACGAAACCCTCCACTAAATAACCCACCTATAGATCCCCAAGAAGCCGCTGAAATTCCTAAAAATCTTCAGGAACAACAACCGCAAAACCCTTCAGATTCTCCAGAAGTACCTAATAGCCCTCCTACAGACCCAATCAGTCCAATTAACCCCCCTACCATACCAAGCCTTCCCCACACTTTACCAGAATCATGCACTCCTTCCCTTCATATTCTTAGCGATGATTCTGAACCTGAAAATTCTCCCTGTCCCATCATTGAGGAAAAATCCCCACGAAAACGAAAGCAAATCCCTTTCTTTCCACCCTTTTTGCAAAGAAAATAAATAAGGGCCTCAACAAGGGCAGCCACTACTACCATTGCCCTAGACCCCCAACCCATCCGACTAATACCTCGTACACCCCTAACCTCCCAAACGCTGGAATATTTACCTATTCCATCCACGAGCACTGAAACACAAGAACCAGATGCCCAGTATGTTGCGACATCATCTGTTTCAAACCTAGTAGCTAAAACAAAAGAACCAACTACTCATTCAGTAGTTGAAACACAAGAACCGGCTACCCATTTGGTAGCTACTCCACAAGAACCAACTACTCATTCAGTGGCTGAAACACAAGAACCATCCATAGCTGTCACACAAGAACCAGCTACAACTGAAACACTAGAACCAGCTGCTGATATTGTTATTGAGACACAGGAATCAGATGCCCAGGGAGCTACAACATTACTTTCCTTACATCAAGAAGCTAAAACACAAAAATCAGCTTCCGATCCTGTAGCTACTCCACAAGAACCAACTAGTGAGGCTATGACTGCTACACAAGAACCAGTCATTCCTCAACCAGAACCAACAATGGCCTCTGTCTTAGAAGAAAATGAGTTCCTAAAGTCTGAACTGGTAGCTTATAAGCAAGATCTAGCCATGGAAAAATACACCTATGAGAAGGAACTTAATTTGTACACCCTAGCTCGCACAGCGACCATGTCAGAAGGAACTACAACAAAGAATCCATGCAAAGACTATATGTTTTGTCAATGTGGGGACATCTACTATCAAGCGGGCTACAAAGTAATTCAAGTCCTAATGCCAGGAGCTTCCCCTACACCTTCGACTATTGTAGTCAAAGAAGAACATCCTATTGTTACACAAGAACCAACAGGACCTTCTAGAATTAAGACTGAGCCCTCGCCTACAAAAAATGTCAAAACTGAAACCCTTGCATTTATTAATAAAGCTGTACAAACATTGCCTATTGATGAACCTACCCCTCCCAGCCATATCATCACCCAGACCTTTGTGGAACAAGCCACTCAGACCCTACCACAGCCTATTACTTGCAACGCTAAAACACAAACTCAGCCATGGGATGAGTAGGCAATAATACAGAAATGGAAAAAAGATTCTGCTGCTACATAGGCCAAAAGCCTACAGGAACACAGACAAATCTGGATAAATCATACCTATTCAAATTGGGAAGCTTTGGAGCAAACACGCCAGGAAGCTCGTGCCCTTAAGAAACATAACAAAGAGCTAAAAGGCAGATTTCTCTTGATATTTGACTTGGCACAAAAGATTTTGGTTTTAAGGAAACCATCCTGTAATTACTCTCTGTTCCTAATGGAACGACTTACATGGTTTTAGATCAAATCAGTCAAAGAAGGTAGACCCCATGCAGTATTAAACCTAGCATATTTTATTAAAACCTTTGTAAAAGCCTCTGCTATGGATCAACACCTTCTTTGTGAGGCATATTTTCATAATGAGGCCATCCCTGAGAATAGACAGCTTAACCTTAATCCTCTTGTCGGTGACATCCATATCCGGGCACTCACCTCCTTTCTTAACAATCAAATTATATGGCAGGATGACTTCCTCGCTGCCAAGCACAATGAGGATAACCGCCTTCTCTGGATAAGGCTAGAGCCACAAAATGCAACCACCTTTGTTACATAATATTATCAGTTTTTAAAGAAACTAGGGATGACTGAACACATTCAACAACTACAATCAAAAGTGCTTCAGGATTGTCAACACTTCATCAGATCCATAGAGATTGTTTCCCTACAGGTAAATAACCTTTTTTGGCAAAAATCTACTGAGAAAAGACAGGAACACAATCCTTTTAGCCCCACTAATCTTGAGATAGCAATCTCTAGGGTACCTAGCTACATCAAGTGTGTTCAACAACGTGTTGAAAGTTGGATAGGGTACCAATTTCATTTTCCTATCCTCTGGATGCCAGCAGAGAAATATCAACTCCATTATAAGCTGCCCAAGAAGGCCGAAACAGTAGCTTGGCAAAGGTTACAACACGTTCAAGGGTTCAGAGCTCCAATAGACATCACCTTCCACAACTACTGCTAAAGTAACTTGCACGCTCAGAGTCGATATTCATATTCTAATTTAGAGTGAAGTTGCCTAAGGACACACAACATTTTAAGTTGGGGGAGATGTTAGGACCATACAATGTACCTTTTTGCCCACACTTTTTGCCACCATTACACTCTTGTTTCACTTACATTTACACTCATATTATCACTTTACCCTATCTTCCCAAAGGTATACAACGTCTCTTCTCTCTACTATATGTTTAATCTGTTTTGCATATAATTTTACATTACTCTCGTACTTAACCATTGATCATAAATGTATAAGTGCTGAAACAGTTCGAACTACAGATTAGCATTGAGGCCTATTGCTGAAACAACAAGAAGCTATTACATAGTATGTGGACTATGATGCTGAAACAACAACTCACAGAAGCTGTTACACAGTCCATGGTCAACGATGTTGAAACACAGAAGAAGTTGTTACATAGTCCATGGTCAATGATGCTGAGACACAGAAGAAGCTGCTACACAGTCCATGGTCAACGATGCTGAAACATAGAGGAAGTTGTTACACAGTCCGTGGTCAACGATGTTGAACAACAACTCACACAGATTGACTACAACAGCCGCACCGTGAGCTAGCATCAACCATCCCTGCTGCCTGAGAAGTGACGAAACAGTCAGAACACAAATCCCGTGGCTGAAATAACCCGCGATTTGTGATGCTGAAATAGCATACAACAGCAGTAACAAGAAACAAATAAAGAAACCGTTACTCCAGCCGCAACAGTAACACCTCACTCAGCACTTGTAATAGTATTCTGTTGCGGGAGACTAGGATATCCTATTCCAGTTTAGAAAGTCGATATGACTAAGAATAGGACTGAGATGTACACTTGTAATTAGTTGATTAAATTGTATCGAAGGGATCCTCCTCTTTAAATAAGAGGAAATTATCATTCGAGGGGATCATCTGTTTTTTCTAAGAAGGATTTACAGAGAAGGACGTACTTCATTCCAGATTGTAATATGATACATTGACAGATGAATAAAAGACTGTTCTGATCATTTCTCTCTAGCCCTTTTGTTTTAGGGGAATCTTGTGAGAAGGGAGGGCCCACCTTCTTCACAAGATTCACCCGTTAGCTTTGTAGTGTGTTAAGTGTGGTTTCTATTTATGCCTTGATTAAATTCTGTTTTGTTGAAACACTACTTTACTGAACTCTGTCTTGTTGAACTCTGCTTTCCCGATTGTTACATTGTTTTCATATGATTCATGCTTGGGTAACAGTTAATCATTTTAGTTATCAATCTTGCTTGGTGAATTTATGAAAGCTTGATAGTCAGAAATAGGTGCTGAAGTTTCCTTCCTAGGAAATAGGGTCCTGTTCTTTGTTAGAGATAGTTAGCCTTTAGTGCATGTCATTTATTTTAATGAATTCATGAAAGTGTGCAATTCTGAAACAGGTGCTGAAGTTTCCTGCCTAGGAAATAGGGTCATGTTCTCTGTTAAGATATATTTAGCCTTTAGTGTGTGTATCAATTATTTCAGTTAAGCAATGAGTTCATGAAGTGTGATGATCGGAAACAGGTGCTGAAGATTCCTGCTTTGGGAATATGGTCATGTTCTCTGGTTACAGAATAGTTGGTCTTTCCTGTTGCAACATCTTGTTGTTGTTTTAATGTAATACATGATTCTTCAATTAATCATTTCTTAAACTTTGAGCTCTGCAATAGGTAGGTTGCTTTCCTGTAATTCAAGTTAGAACCTCAGCTTGTTCAAGGCAAAGTGTGACTAATATATTTTTACTACGACTCTAAGTTGCTTTTGGGATTGAGGATATATAGTGTGTGGTTACCTTTGAAATAAACAGACTTCCCTGGGTTGACAATTTATGTAGCACTTGATTGTTTAGTTAAATAAGCAATTATAGTGACCAACAGTGGTATGTGGTCTCCTCTGCTTGAAGGCAGAGAGGGCATCTGGAGGGGCCTTCCCATCCTCCTCTTCTTAGATTTTCGCCAATGAGGGCACCTCTATGTGCCATGGTCCATTCATGCATATCTATCTTTGGAATTGACTTGGAAGTCCAGATGGCTTTCCAAATTTCCGGATTTGGAGGGACATGAGGGACTGTTGCTGTGTGTTGATAACCTATTGCTGTAGTGTAAATTCCAGAGAAAGCTCCCCACCCTCTCGTCTCTTTTCCTTTTTTGTAGGGGGGATTTCCCTTACAGCCAATACTTTAGTATGTTCCATTCCTCTTCGAGCCCTAGGGGTATGTTAGCAATTTCCCACATTAGCGAAGATTGTCTCTCATCATTTCCCCAACTTGAGATGTCCCACATACTTTGTAAATTCTGGAGTCTCATCCACTCTTTGATTCGATCAAGACCTTGCTTCGATCCTAGTGGTAGGTATCCCATGATTGAATCTTCCCAAACATTAATTTCTTTACCATTTCCTGGTATCCAGGTGAGGTGAGGTTTAAAGTAAATTAGAGCCTTCTGGCATAGAGAGAAAATTGGGGATCCTTTCTCCACATTTGTTTGTCTGTCAAGGCATTTTTTTCTTGGGCCTCCAAAGCACTTCTTCCATAATTCTCTTTTACTCTAGGAAGATTTCCTGGTGATTGTGCACCATAAAATATTTTCTCCCAAGGCTAAATTTTGAGTGTGGATATTTTTAAATTGGAGGCCCCCTTCTAGATAGGGCTTGGTTACTTTTTCCCAGTTTATAAGATGCAGTTTCCTTCCTATCTGCTTCCCTCCCTCCCAGAGAAATCTTCTGAACAACGCTTCAATTTTCTAGATTGTAGTCATCGGGGCCAAAAATAAGGAGATTTGGTATATCAGGATTCTTGCTAGCACTTCTTTAATGAGGACCACTTTGCCCGCAAGGTTTAACCAGTTTCTCCCCATGAGTTTATTCTGGTTTTTATCTTTTCTATCAGTTGGGTCTAATGCAAAGCCTTTGGTGTGGATTTGAAAATTGGGACTCCCAGGTATTTAAACGCATCCCAAGTGGTGCATCTTTCCATTCCCAGGACTCTTGAAATATCTAGCATCTTCCTTGGAGTTATGTTCTATCCAAAGATCTTAATTTTAGTCAGGCTTATCACACTTCCAGAGATTTCTGTGTAAGTGTCTAACTCCTTTTTGAATTTCTTTGTTTTAGGAATACTCGCTCCTCCCATTAGCAACATGTCATCTGCAAATTGAGCATGGTTGATGTCTTTTACCCCAGGGGAAATTCTCGGGTCGAGAAGGTTGTTATGCATTTGGTTGTGATCCAATTGGAAGCTGAGTACTGAGGCTTGGATAGCATAAAGGAGTGGTGAGAGGGGATAGCCTTGCCAAAGGCCCTTGGGGGCTTGAAAGAACTTAGTGGCACAACCATTCACTAGAGGGGCTATGTAGGGGGAACCGATACAATCCTTAATCCAGTTTATGAAGGAGGAGGCGAAACCAAAATTTTCCATGAATGTGAACATAAAGTTATGTCTAACTCTATCAAACGCATTTGCCAGATCGAGTTTAATTATCATGAATTTGTCTTTTCTGCGGGCACTTGAGTGCAAGGCCTCTTGAAATAGGATGATGTTCTCCACTATATACCTGCCTTTTACAAATCCTCCCTGGTTTTTTCGGGATAATTGCAGGGAGGATTTTTTCAATTCTATTGGCTATTACTTTTGTGAGGATTTTGTAACTTGTGTTGGAGAGAGAAATTGGGTGAAACCTTCCAAAATTGACTGCTCCTTTTTCTTTTGGAATGAGAGCAAGGAAAGATGAATTTGTTCCTCCTCCTATCTTGGTTCAAGTTTGAGACATCTTGATTAGTTTTGTGAGGTCTAATTTTCTTATATCCCATTGTTTTGGTAGAATCTGGCTGTGAATCCATCTGGACCTGGAGCTTTGTCTTGGTTCATTTGGTCAAGTGTCTCTTTTATTTCTTGTTGGTCGACTACCTTGGTTAGCATGATGTTGACATCTTCGTGAATGAGGGTCGGGACTAGAGAGAGTGGGTAGGATTTGGAGTCTATAGAAGACCTTTGAGTTTCTGTATAAAGAGTTTTAAAGGCTTCTACTGCAACTGCTTTTATGCCTTCAAAATCTGTTATTGTCTGATTTTGAACCTAAATTTCCATGACATTCTTGAACTTCTTTCGAGCTTCAGCTTGTTTGTGGAAGAAGCCAATGTTTTTATCCCCTGCTTCCAGCCAGAGGCTTCTAGATTTTTGTTTCCAGTACTTTTCCTCCTCTCTACAGGCTTGATGCCACTTCCTTTGGAGTTGATCTTCTTGCTGCATAGTTTCTTGGGTGATTTCTTGATCATCCATATCCAGTTGGTGTTTTTCAAGCTGTTTTTGGGCTTCTTGGCGAGTTAAAATAGGATTTGGAAGGGTTTTGGCCCAGGATTTTAGCGCTTCCTTTAGTCTTCTGAATTTTTCTTCCCAAACAAAAAAGGTAGATCCTCTTACCTTTTCATTCTAGATTTTGGTAACTAGATCCTGGAAGCTTTCATAGTGGAGATAGGCTGGGCTAAATCTAAAAGGGATTGGTATGAGATTCTTATCATGTGAAATATCTAACATGATTGGTTTGTGGTCTAACACACCGCGTGGGAGGATAGAGGAGGAAGGGGTGAGGCCCAGAAGCATAAAGGAGATGTGAACTAAGAACATGTCTAGTCTAGCAACAATTGGCCCCAGTCCTACCCTTGTATTAGACCATGTGTATTTCCCTTTAGTTGGTTTGACATCCTCTAGCTCCCAATATGGCATGATATCTTCTACCCATTCCCTTGCTGGGTCTCGCACAATGGAGCCACCTTTTTTCTCAGTTGCTACTAGGGTCACATTTAGGTCCCACCCAATAATGATGTTTTCCAACTCATTTAGAAGCAGGTAATATTTTAGAGTATCCCAACATATTCTTTTTTCCTCCAAGAGGACAGGAACATAAAGGTTGAAGAGACTTACCTGTCGGCCCATTTCTTTGTGAAGGAGGTTGGTGTAGATTCAATGCTTGCATGTTTCATAATTAATGAGATCATACTCCATAGGGTTCTATTGGCATTGGAAGTCACTCCTAGATTGCAACAGGAGCAGAGCCCAGTGCCCATCAGTTTATGTCACGATTTTGTTTTAAATGGGGTGATCGAATGGATAGAGACTCAAGAAGATATCATTCTAACTCAGAAAATCGGGCTTGGTATGTAGAAAAACAAAGGAGGTCTTGATCTAACTTCAGTCAGTGAGTTGATTATAAAATGAGCAGATGGAAGACTTAGTGAGATGAGTGAGAAAGACTACTTTGGGTATCAGGCCTTTTAACAGCTTGAGGAAGAAAAAAAAACTCAGAATACAAGATCCTCTTGGTTCAAAGCTTCGGGGAACTAAAGGGGTGACTTGACTGGATCCTCCAATTCCAAGTCATCGTTGAGAAAATACAAGGATTGATTAGAAACAATGCAACCATTACAATGATCCAACATACATCATCCTATAATAGCACAACTCGACTGGATCCTCCAATTTTGAGTTGTTTTAACATAGTGTAAACAAAGAGATGGAAAGAAGATGACATTCATAAGGCAAGAAGTTTCAAGTGCCAATACATAACTAGAGAAACCAATGATTCATCAAAACTTTACAATCGGGAGCCTCACTCAACCATCCCCCTTACAAAAATGGAAAAAATTCCTACATATACTCTTCCCCTTTCACCCAACAGAAGCGTCTCAGGACTTTCAAGGTGTGGTGTCTCCTCAATCAAACTTGGACGAATATCCTTCGTCAGATGCCACCTTAAATGTGCATGGCTCTTGCAAGGGGGTAGCTGAGCCATTAAGTGCCGAGTTAGCATGTTTATACTTCTATGGCTAGTTGAGGACTCGGCATGGCTTCTTTGGAAAAAATCGGCACACAGGACTGTCTCGGGCAGACTGCTTGCCAGATCCTCCATACCTTACACTTAATGAGTGAGGAGAGGTTTCAATAGCCTCTTCCCACCTTCAATTACTCCTACCAAGAACCAGAATTGAGACCAAATCAGATTGGCACCTGGAGATCGTGACGATCCCTTCTGTGACTAAACTTGACGCTTTTGGCCCCTCTTGCACAACTCTTTCTATTTCCCCAAGTGATCATGAGCCGTGATCCTGCGCTTATCCTCAAAGGTGCTTTCGGCGTTTCGAGGTTCATGGATAGGAAGGAGCTGATCCTTGCTCTTCAAAGTCATGATGGGAGAAATGTCGAGATGGCCTAATTGGGCACCACCCATCCCTCTCTGATCTGACGGTCCTGAAATCAT
>JASDQU010216080.1:0-18320 GCA_032191745.1 Picea mariana
CAGACACTTTTCTATAGGGATATGTTGATTCAGATATGGTAGGTGATAAAGACAGCAGGAGGAGCACCACAGGGTATGTTTTTACTCTAGGTGGAACAACAGTAAGTTGGATTTCGAAACTGCAAAAGGTTGTTGCACTTTCAACAACAGAGGTAGAGTATGTTGCTGCTACAGAGGCTAGTAAAGAGATGATTTGGTTACAAAGGTTTATGGAGGAATTGGGAAAGAAGCAGGAGAACAACAAGTTGTACTATGGCAGTCAGAGTGCCATTCACCTTGCAAAGAACTCAGCCTTCCATTCGAAGACTAAGCATATACAGTTGAGGTACCACTTCATACGATCCGCCTTGGAAGATGGACAATTGAAGCTGGAAAGATACACACTAGCCAGAATCCTGCAGACATGTTAGCAAAGGGAGTAACCAGGGAGAAACTGAGTTCCTGCTCAGTTTCAATTGGTCTTCAAGAATGAAGATGAAAATGAGAAATTTTCCAGGTCCAGGAAGGTTCAGATTCCAGCATATACAGCAGCGGCGGAGTTGTTGAGATCAGTCTCCAAGTGGGAGATTGTTGGTTGTGGAGCCTGATTATCTTCCTGATTCAGAGGTCCTTGCTTTCAGCCGTGTTGATACCCCATGAAGTATTTACACCCCAGAAGTATGTACACTCTTCCACGTGGGGGAGTGAAGAGGGGGGGTACCCCCTCTGCAGGGTCCGGGGGGGATATACCCCCGGCTGGGGGGTCTGGGGGCAAGCGGGGGTTCGAGGGTGAATCCCCCGAAGCAAAAATTACCTTGTAAAATTATATTGTAATTTCATTGTAAATCTGGACCGTTCATTATAAGGTCGTAGATCTAACAGTAGAGATTATGTTAAGGTTTTTTGCCCTAGAAGGCAACCCTCTTCTATGAGGGAAATGTATCGTGGCTATGGTTGATGGTGAATATTGTATTCTGAGAGAGGAGACTGTGAGAGAAAGAAGAGGAAGTTACAGCGGGTTTTGTTGTAGGTTGTATCCCTTCATTTGCTGGATAATAATAAAGGAAGGACTTGGAAATTTCTCTGGTGGACGTAGCCCACACTGGGTGAACCACGTAAATCTGTGTCTCTCTTGTATTGTGTGTCTTTTTTGTTTTATTTTTGCATTTTTTTTATTTTATTGCTCTGCGTTCCTATTTTTTCTAACAGTTGGTTCATTAATATCAATATACAACCTATGATTGTTGGGTGCATTTTCAAATTTTTCAACATATGTAGATGGAATATCCATAATGTTTTCTTCTGCTGGTATAGGTGAAGGAAATAATGGATTCTCAAAACTAGGCTCTGGTAATTCAAACATCAAAAATCTATGACTTTGTGTTTGTTCTGCTTCATCATCTTGTTTTGGAATTCCAATTTCAGAAATTGCCCTTTGTTTTTTTCAATTAAAAGATATAGTTTTCTTCATGGGCGTGTCTTTGAGTGTTTTTATTACCTCTTATTTCTTACTTGTATCAACATGAATAACCTCAAGAGTGTCATCATCAACGATGATTGGCTTATCATTCTTCGCCTTTATATTTAGCCTGAATTTATTTGTAGGTTGAGTATAAGTTTTCTTGATGTAACTATTGGATACTTTCCTTTATCTTTCTACTTAGCTTCTGTGTTACTTTTCTTTCTTTTCTTTGTATCTATGGGTTTCTCAGTTTCAAAAATTGTGATATCCTTTATAGGTTCAACTATAGATTTTCTAGGAGGCGATTTTGACTCTCATGTATCTTTCCTGATCCTTTTTCTAATATAAACCTTCGTATATTCATGAGAACTTTGTTTCAATGTGGTAGATATCATCCTTTGTTCTAAAGTACTTTCTTCCTGAAAGAGTAGCTTCTTTCTACTTGACCTATTTTCCCCTGTAACAGATGGAGCATCTACTTGTACAACTCTAGGCCTCTTTTTTGAGCTAATGACTTTCTTGGGAGCTTTAGTCTGCATAGTAGGGGTAACTCCTTGTGTTTAAATTCCATATACAACCAAAACATGTTCCCATATGGTCTAAGTCTTTTTTAACCCTTGAATAAACAATACCTTGATGAGCCCTTGATGAAAGAGACTATACTGAGAATTCTTTGGATGAGTTTGAATCTTATTGGCCATTTTAGTTAGACTTTTCAATAAAAAGAAAGGTAAATTCATTTTTTTATTCCCATTCAAGTGTAGGAGAAATCTCATGCGATAAAAATAAGTAGTAGAAACCATACCTTCACATGTTATAGACTTTTGAACCATTGGAAAAGTATTTATCCATTCTTCCTTGAGCCACTTACTCGTAATTCCCTTGCTCCATTCTGGATTTTGATGATCTTCAGTGAGGAACTGATTGCATAGGTCTTTTTGGATCTCTTTCTTCTTGAACCACCTCTCACCATCAGTAGGAAAACTGAAAGTTGAAGAGATGGAATGTTTTGAAACCTAAATGGTGACATTTTAGACCTGAGCTTGGAACCCATCGAAAATCTCAGCAAAATCCATAGAGATTCCAATATGATGACCTTGAAAAGTGCTTTAGAATCCATACCATTCTTCTTGAGTGAATTTCTCTCCAATTTCTGGTAGAGCCTCCAAAAGCTCAATCTCGTTTGGATCCACACAAAAAATATTACCACTTCTACTATGTTCCATTACTTTGAAAACAAACCCTAGCTCTTTTGTACCAATGAAGGGTTTCATTTTCTGCAAATTGGGTTTTGAAACCAGACTTGCAAAGAAGTTCTTAAAAAATTAGGCTTCTTTGCAAACAGAGATGTTATAACAGTCACATTTATTCACCTTTAACAACAAAACAAAAAGACATACTAAATTTATGAAATCATGAAAAATTAATGGATCATACCATAATGATCAATGAGTCCCTACATGTGCCAATAGAAATTGTTTTGTACTCTTCACAAACATATTGAAAGCAAAAGTCTTTGATGAGACAAGTCTTAGATTTGAAATTTCAAATGATTGCAGAGAATGCTAAATTCAACAACGTGCCTGAACAATAGTTTTAACATGTGTTGTTGAAATGTCCCTGTTTTTGCAGCGTAATTTCTGGCAATGATGTTATTTTTGTGCTACAAAAACTACATTCTTTCTACACTGGATAAAATCTAACCTTCTAACTTTAAAGAAACCTGCATATTAGGTAATTCGAACCAAACTATCCATTATGTGACTATTAAACCTTATGTAATCACTTTGAACATGTCTTATAAAAAATAATAAAATTGATAAAAAGAAAAGAAAACCAAACCAAGGATTAAAAAAATACAAAAAGTATAGATCAGATAGAGAGGATTAGATCATGAAAAAGGCTTTAAGTATTAGGCTTGTTTTTAGGAATAAAGGATCACTTGAGCATATAGGTTTAGGTACTAACATTGGCTCCACCTAGGGATGATGTTCTCCTTGTGAGACATCAAGGACTACAAACCTCATGCCTTCATTTTTTCTTCATTTTCAATATCCCTTCTAATTATGATTATAATATATCTATTCTTGCCCATTTATGATGAAGTAAACCACGCTCAAGCACTTTCCAACTGCCTTCCAAAATTTAAAAAGACACATAATTTGAAAACCAATCACTCTTCAATAAATTTTCTTCCATTGGGCTATGGAGTCTTATCATTTCTACTCTATATCACACCAATATGAAAACCAATATGTACAATTTCAAAGACATCTATGGCTTAGTAAATGAAAAAAAAAATCAGGAAATGCCCATTGACTGGGCCTCCAACTAACTCATCATCATCCAAATTCTACAGAATAAAGGTGTTGTTGTTCAAAGATCTAGCCACTCGGAATGGAAAAAACCACAGATGATCAAACTTACCATGCTTTGGTTTATCTTCTCTTGTAGCATCCAACCTTAGAACTAAGTCCCTTAGTTGAAAACTATCCTCCTTAGTTTTCTTATCAAATATTTCTTTAACCTTGTTCTGATATGCTTGATATTTCTCATTTAACATTTCCTTATTTTGATGTACCGCAATTAGCTAAAAAATCCTCTTTTGTACATCATTGGGTTATTGCACTTCATCTTATAAAAATTTTATTACAGGAAAACCAAGTTGAATAGGGAATACAACATCTGCTCCATAAACCAATTGAAATGGAGAAGTACCAACATACTTTTTGGTACTAATCCTGTCATCCCATAAAACATACTTCAATATGGAATCGCATGCCCTTTTGTTTTATGCTAACATTTTTTTAATTATTTTGATCAAACTCTTATTTGAAGATTCTGCTAACCCATTACCCTGTGGATAATATGGAGTAGAATGTACCAGATTAATATTCTATTTCTCATAGAAGTCAATCATATAAGAATATTTAAATGCTTAAGCAATATCTGTAATCAACTTTCTAGGGCAGCCAAATCTAGAAAATATATTTTCTTCCAGAAAATTCATAATTACCTTGGCAGTTGATTTTCTGGTTGGGATGGCATCAATCCATTTTGTGAAGTAGTGAGTGGTTGTAAGGATCCATCTGTGTTGTCCTCTGGAAGGTGGATGTATCTCTCCTATGAAGTCCAGACCCCACTGCTAAAAAGGACCATTTGCAATAACTTGCTTCAGAGGTAAAGAGAGCAGTTTTTTGTTTTCCAACAAACATTTGACACTGCTCACATGCTCTAATCTTAGCAAACACATCAGAAAATAGAGTGGCCCAATAGTACCCAACTCTTAGGATTTTGAATGTTGTTCCTTTCCAATACCAATTTCCACCACAAACACCTTTATGCAGGTTAGTTATTATTAATTTTGATTCATCTTCATCAACACATTTCAGCAAGATACCACCAGGATCTTTCCAAAATATACCTTGATTTATAATGTAGTATTTCAGAGCCTTTAGCTTAAGAGATCCGGCTTTAGATTTTTCAAAATCTAGTGGACACTGCAAATTCTACAAAAGATAAACTATATATCCTTGTACCAAGGTGATGAGTAATATTTGTTCAATACCTGCAAATTTCCATCTTCATTCTGTGGTGTTGGAACAACTGACTGATTTTGAATATAATTCATCCCAAGATCTCTGCAATTTGAATCAGCAAGCAACCTTTCCAAGCCTTTCCCTTTAATCAACTTAGTAGGTTTGATGTCTAGATCACATTCTAAGAGTTTTGATATCCACTTACCCCTCCTTCCTTCACTGTTAGAATGTACAAGCATATCCTTTACAGTACTACTAGGAAGATAGGAAATTGTTTTGGAATACATAATATAAACTCTGAAAGACTTTAATGCCTTCACTAAGGCATAAGCAAGTTTTTTCCATTATATTATATTTTAGCTCTACATCCCTAAGAGATTTATTGAAAAAGGAAATGGGTTGTTCATATCCTTCTTCATTTCTCTATAATAGTACATCAACGATACTTTCTTCAGAGAAAAAATAAAAGATCAAGAACTCTTTAGAATAGTGTGAGTTGATAAGAACATGAGATTCAATAAAAGCTTGTTTGATTCTTTCAAAAGATAACTTAGCTTCATGGGTCCATTTAATCTCAACATATTTTTTCAACATATTTTTAATAAGCTTAATAATCTCAACAAAATTAGGTATGAAACTCATCAAGAAGTTGATTCTACCTATGAATGCTTGTATGGCCTTTTTGTTTATGGGAATATCAATTTTCTCAATAGCATTCACTCTTTCAGGATCAATCTTAATCCCACCAGAAGACACAATGTGGCCTAAAAGCTTACCCTCATGCATAGAAAAATAATATTTCTTAGGATTTAAGGATACACCATACCTTCTGCATTTCTTAAATGTATGTCTAAGGTGATTCAGATGTTCATAATCTAAATTTGAGAATATAGTAATGTCATCAAGGTAAATCACCATTAAATTATATTTTTCTCCAATGAATGTGATGTCCATGGCCCTTTGAAATATAGCACCTACATTCATTAAACCAAAAGGCATATTTTCATACATAAAAGTTCCCCATTGAGTAGTGAAGGTAGTCTTCTTTTTGTCTTCCTCATAAACTGTTATCTAATTATATCCAAAATACCCATCAAGCATGGAAATTGTCTAAGCACCCACTACTTTTTGTAGAATGTGATCCATCTTAGGTAATGGATAGTTGTCCTTTAGTGAACACCGATTCAAATTTCTGAAGTCCACGCATAACCTTATCTCACCATTTTTCTTCCTAACTGGCACCAAATTAGCCACCCATTAGGAATACCTTAAAGGAACTATGATCTTAGCATCTAACATTTTCTTCAATTCCTTTTCAATGAAGGGCAACAATATAGGATTAAACTATCTTAATTTTTACCTAAAATTTTTGGTGCCCTTTTTCAAAGGAATTTTGTGCTAAATTATTTTGGTGTCAAAGGTCTTAATATCTTCATACGACCATGCAAAAATTTCAACAAACTCCTTCATAATATCAACATACCTACTCCTATGTTCCTTTAAAAAAAATTTGGTCAATTTTATAACCTTTGGATCAGCGGAAGTCCCAATATTACAATCAAAAGCATCATTTTACTGACTTTGAATTGAAGGATTTGTGTAAACATCATTGTTGTCAAAAATAATTTCCAATGGAACTAGACCCTTTGGAATATGGTTAGTCTTCAATTCCACAATTTTGTGCCTTGCTACCTTATTCATAAAAGGAATTTCTGATTGATTTTATAACTCCTCATTTTCATTATTTTAATCAATAGTAATAGAAGAGAATTCATCAATAGTTTCAAGAAACCTTTTCATCTCCTGATCATCACTGAAAAATTACCAGTGCATCACATTATCTGGTATAGTTGTTCTATGCCTCATTTCAATCTCATACTTAAGATGTGAATCTAGTGGAGGTATGAAACTACGTATATCTAGAGCTAAATAATATTCTCTTTGATTAGAACTCCTTGGAACAAATGAAATATCGAAAGATATAAAGAAATTTTCAACTAAGTCCCATACCTCGTTACTATATTGCTCTGGTCTCTGCTATTTTGTTTGATAAATATTCTCAATTTAATGAATGACTAACTCTGAATCTTCAAAACTGTCAATTTATCAATTCCCATATATTTTTTGGCTCTTAATATTAACAATAGAGATTCATATTCTACAATGTTATTAGTAGTCTCAAATTCAATTTTGTATGATAAATATACAACATCTTTAGAAGGAGAAATAATCACATTCCCAACACCAGATCCTTCTTGAACATAAACCATCAAAAAATATTTTCCAAACTGCATTCTCCATAACGTTTTCTTGCTTACAAATAAGCTTATTATCATGATTTGCTAGTGGTGGAGCGTCATCACTGATCTGTAATATAGAGGAACCAATTTCATCATCAACTGCATAAATAGGGTGGATTCTAGGATTATCATGATCACTGACTATATAAGAAAGACGAACTTCTCTGTATAACTTTATATGTTCTCCTTCGAATATAGGAATTGTCACATATGTTAAGTCCATTTGTAGATATCCTCCTACATTCTTTTCCCAAGATATAGACAACAACATTCCAAACTTTGGTGGTATGTCAGCAACTACAATATCCATGACAACACTTTTCATAGGAAGTTGAGACAATGTCACAACCAAATCTTTAATAACCCCTAAACATTTGACTTTCGTAGAATCAAAAGAATAACTATCTTGATAAGGTTTTGTGATGTCCAATCCCAATTCATCCATAACTACCTTTGGAATTACATTATGTGAAGCTGTGGATTCCATGAAACAATTGTGCATAATTTTATCATGTATATTCAGTGATATATAAAAAGGTGATGAAGAATCATATTTTTCCTCAATATGTGGGCAAATTGTGATAGTAGGATTTTCATCATGTAAATTTATTGTATCTAAGGAGATGGAAGATGCAAGAGGTTGCAAGAATTTTCAAATAGAATACTTAAAATACCCATTCTTCATTAACTCTACCAAAAGGACAAGAATTTTAATTTTACTTATCTCATGTTCCAAATTAAAAATAACCAAATGTCTTTTTGTCTCCTTCACCTTGGGAACACTAGTAGTGATGACCTGCTAATCTGGTTTATTTATAGATTCTTTTCTTGTCCCCTCAGTAATATTCCAGATACAAAATAGTATGCAGAATGGAAATAATTAGCTAGAAATGTTAGATAAACAACGATATAACCATAACAACACCACAATAATACCAAAATAATACCAGAATAACACCAGAAAGAACACTTTGATTACTGAGAGAAATGTTCACTTACCTCTTCGAGGGGCCAACCTCTAGAAGCACAGATCTTTATTACAATAGTATCCAAGACAAAGCTTCCCATACCCTCGACTTCTATTTATACTAAATATGTCTATCAAAAGAACAATCTAGAGGAAGATCCTTCTAGAAGAGGAAGCTTCTATTAGGTCTTCTTACATTGGACTTATTCTTCCTTATTGCTAGGACTTATTAATATTGACCTTTATTACATGGAAATATATTATTCTACCTACATGAAGGGTTAGGTCCCTAACATGTCCTCCCCCTTAAAATTAGCCTTGTCCTCAAGGCTTGAGATGAGGAAATTGTTGCATAATGGTAATTGGTTCCCAAGTGGCATCTATTGGAGTTGTATATTTCCATTGGACTAACACTTCCTTGATGGTTCTTTGATGCAGATGATGCTCATGCTGGTCCAAAACTACTTGTGGTTGTAGCCAAGCGGAGCCTTCTTCGTCCAACTCGGGAAGGTTGGTTTGAGTTTGGCACTTAGTTCCAATCACCTTCTTTAAGCAGGAAACATGAAAAATGGGATGGAGCTTAGAATGACTGGGAAAAGCTAACTGATAGGCCACATGTCCCACATGCTTGAGAATGGTATAAGGACCATAAAATTTGGGTGCCATTTTCTGACAATTTTCATCCTGGAGGGAATTTTTCTTGTAAGGTTGCAATCAAAGAAACACATGATCCCCTTCTGAAAAATTGGCATTCAGAGCGACCTTGATTTGCTTGTTGCTTCATGAGATTTTGGGCCATGACCAAATTCTCTTTGAGGGTACGGAGAATAGAATCTTGAACTGTAAGTGTTTGGTCAACCGCCTGGACCTTTGAGAGACTTAGCAAATATGAGATAACCGAAGTTGGATTTTGTCCATATACTGCTTCAAAAGGAGTCATGCAGGTAGTTATATGGTAAGAAGTTTTGTACCACCATTCAACTAGTGGTAACCATTGAGCCCATTGATTTTTCCTTTTTGATGCAAAACACATCAAATATGTTTCCAAACACTTGTTGACAACTTCATTTTGACCATCAGTCTTGGGATGATAAGTTGTGCTGATATGCAATTGGGTGCCTTGGATCTTGAACAATTCTTGCCAAAAATTGTTGGTGAAAGTTGGGTCGCGATAAAAAACAATAGAATGTGGCATGCCATGAAGCTTGAAGACCTGATCCATGAAAAGTTGAGCCACAATGGATGTTGTAAATGGTTTTCAAAGAGCACGTAAATGAGCATACTTGGAAAGACGATCAACTACCACCATGATGATTGATTTATTTCCCGATTTAGGTAAGCCTACAATAAAATCCATAGAGATATCCCGCCAAATAGTAGGTGGAATCGGAAGCGGTTGTAGTGTGCCAATAGATTTGACTGTTTCTCCCTTGTTGCATTGACATGCATCACATTCAACCACAAAATTACGAACTTCGTGTTACATATCATCCCAGAAAAAAGAACGTTTGACCTGGTCATAGGTTTTGGTAAACCTGGAGTGCCCAGCAGCGGGTGTAGCATGAAGCTCATAAAGTACCGTGGATTTAAGTTTTAACTGTTTACTTAAAGAAAAATGGACTTTGTATCGAAACTCATCATTGAGCCAAGAGTATCCTCGAGAAATTGGAGAATTGGGCTGCAATTGTTGTATCACATGCAAACTTTTGGGATCGTGTAGCCATTCTTGGTGAACAGCTTGGAGCCAATATGGTACAATGAAGGAAAGAGAAAAAAGTGACCCTTCATCTTCATATTTTTTGGAAAGTGCATTAGCAACCACATTGTCTTTGTCTTTCTTGTAAATGATATCGTAATCATATCCAAAGAGCGTAGTCGCCCATTTTTGTTGATCTGGGGAGGAAAGGCGTTGTTCCAGAAAATACTTGAGGCTTTGATGATCTATCTTAATTTGGAAGCGTTACTCCAATAGATAAGGGAGATAAAGATCCACGGCATGCAGAATAGCTAAAATTTCCTTTTCATAGATTGATTTGTCAAAATTTCACTCCGGCAGTTGTTTGTTGGTAAAGGCCAAAGGTCAACCCTCTTGCATAAGGGCGATGCCAATTCCTTTCCCAGAAGCATCACATTCCGGGAAAAAGGTCTTTTTGAAATCAAGAAGGTCTACGAATGGAGTGGTGCACATGGTCATCTTCAAGGTTTGAAAATCCTGAGCAATTGTTGGATTCCAAGTGAAAGAATTTTTTTTAAGGAGAGCAGTGAGAGGTGCTACAATCTTTCCATAATTCTTAACAAACGTGAGATAATAACATGTTAAACTCATAAATCCACACAAGATTTTGAGATTCTTTGGGTGAGGCCAATCTTGCATAGCTTCAATATTTATAGGATCCACCCTGACACTAGCCTTGCCAACAAGATGACCCAAGTACTCGACTTCTGAGGCGCCAAAAGCACATTTAGATTGTTTAAGAAAAAGTTGGTGCTGAGAGAGTAGATGGAGAAATCGATCAACATGAGCAAGATGGGTTGTCCAGGTTTTACTATAGATGAGGATATCATCAAACAAAACTAATACAAAATGATGGAGAAAAGGACGTAAGACATGATTCATAAGGCTTTGGAAAGTGGAGGGAGAATTACATAGCCAAAGGGAATGATAAAAAACTCATAGTGGCCCTCATGATTTCTAAATGCAGTCTCAGGAATGTCTGCCTCTTTCATACGGATATAGTGGTAGCCAGAACGAAGATCAAGTTTAGTAAAGAACTGGGCACCACTCATTTCATCCAAGAGGTCATCAATGACACGAATGGGAAATTTTTCTTTAATGGTGAGTTTGTTGAGGGCGCGGAATTCAGGACACATGTGCCAAGAGCCTTCTTTATTAAGGACCATGACCATGGGAGAAGAGTAGGGGCTCATACTAGGTCGAATAACACCTGCGTTGAGCAGTTCTTAAACAATTTTATCAATTTAATCTTTTGGGGAAAAGGGGTGATGATAGGGACAAATATTAGGAGGAAGGATTCCTGGTACAAGGGGAATGGAATGATCATGAACACCACAGGAAGGAGGGATTCCCTGGGGAGTGGAAAAAACCACTTGATGTTTAGAGAGGATGGATTGGAGGTCTTGTGGTATAGAGGGTGTCTCAGTGGCTTGTATGGCATGAAGTTGGAAAATAATGTCAGAATGACCTTTTTTCAGCATCTTTTCCATGCGATGGGAACTAATGATCTCTGGGGAACCGACAGTGATGCCTTTGAACTTATATTTTTGGCCCTCTTGGTTGAATTGCATGGTTAATTTCTTAAAATCCATGAGAATGGGACCCAAAGTCCTTAGCCATTCTGCACCCAACACAATGTCACAACTTCCCATGTCGATAGCAAACATATGATATTTCAAGTGGTATTCACCAATTTGGAGACACACATTTTCACAATTCCCTCCACATTTCATGGACTCGGCATTGGAAATCATGATTTGAAAATTATTGACGGCATGGATATAGCAATTATTTTCTTGGGAAATGTGGCAATGAATAAAATTATGGGTGCTTCCACTATCAACAAGAATGATGACCTTCCTATGCTTAATGTAACCAAGTAGCTTGAGGGTTTGGGGAGCAGAGAAGCTAGTGAGATCATTTAGGGAAATGATTGATTCTACTTCGGGAGGGTCTGAGGGAGGGGTCATGTCAGTGGGCTCAGGTGACACGGACACAAGGGGAGCCTCAACATCCTCTTCCGAAACATCCTCTGAGATGGCCATAAAAATATTTTTTTCCTTACACTTGTGCCCAGGAAAATATTTTTCATCGCAACTATAACAAAGGCCTTTGAGTTTGCATTTAACCATTTTGGCCCTGGTCAATTTTTGGATCTTTAGTGGAGTAGAAGGAGGAGTCGGAGTGATTGGTTTAGTATGAGGAATAAAGGAGGGTTTGTGGTTTTCAGAAGAGACAACTTGTCGTACTTCCTTATCTCTTTTAGTAGCATCCACCCAACTCTGAGGCCAATCCATGAGGAAATGGGCACAAATCTCATCCTTGAGGCCACTGATAAAACATTCTCAAAAAAAAGCATCATACATGCCCTCTGTATGAAAAGCTAGTCACTCAAAAGCAGCTATAAAGTCTTCCATTGTGCCAGATTGTTTCAACTTTGTCAAACAGCCTAAATGGTTGGTGTCAGTGTCAAAGTGTTCATAACGCTTTCCCATAAAGTGTGTCCAAGCCACATACCCTTAGAAGGCATTTTTTCTCCATTGCCACCATTGCCAACATTCTTAATCTATATGGAGAAAACCATACAGGATTTTGTCCAACTCATCTGTAATGCCATACAAAGAGAAATAATGTTCCATTTGAGTTACCCAGCTAGTGCGATCTGAGCCATCAAATTTGGTCACATCCACATGCGGAAGGCGTAGGTCACGCTAAAAGTGATGGGGCTGAAAATTTTGGAAATGAGAGGCCAATCTTGCATAGCTTCAATATTTTTAGGATCTACCCTGACACCGGCCTTGCCAACAAGATGACCCAAGTACTCGACTTCTGAGGCGCCAAAAGAACATTTAGATTTTTTGAGGAAAAGTTGGTGCTGAGAGAGTAGATGGAGAACTCGATCCACATGAGCAAGATGGGTTGTCCAGGTTTTACTATAGATGAGGATATCATCAAAAAAAACTAAGACAAAATGACAAAGAAAATGACGTAAGACATGATTCATGAGGCTTTGGAAAGTGGAGGGAGAATTACACAAGCCAAAGGGAATGACCAAAAACTCATAGTGGCCCTCATGATTTCTAAATGCAGTCTCAGGAATGTCTTCCTCTTTCATATGGATCTGGTGCTAGCTAGAACGAAGATCAAGTTTAGTAAAGAATTGGGCACCACTCATTTCATCCAAGAGGTCATCAATGACAGAAATGAGAAATTTGTCTTTAATGGTGAGTTTGTTGAGGGCGCGGAATTTAGGACACATGCTCCAAGGGCCTTCTTTAATGGTGAGTTTTTTGAGGGCACGGAATTCAGGATACATGCTCCTTGAATCCAATGGGGTAAATCCCAAATAAGGGTGTTGGAAGGGGGTCGGGTCCACAAGAAAAAAAAAATTGTTGAAAAATGATAGGTATGACTGCAATAAAGGAGAAGAGAGAAATCCAATGGAATAGGTCTCAAATAATGGTGCCAACAAGATCTGAAGAATACCTTTTTTTTTACTCCTATGAAGTTATACTCTGATTTGAAGAATACCGCAGTGATGAAATGCCCAAATGCTTAATAGGAAGAAATGTGTAGTAATTTCGCAACCTGAATGCAGGAGACACAATTGTGTGGCAATATATCTTGTATGTTTTATTTTAGTTTCCATCCCAAAGGTTAGAGTATTCAAGGGTTCTATAGACAAGGTTTTTCCCTGTGCTATATCTCTCTTATATACGTGTGAGGTCCAACAGTAGTACTCGGCCCAATATCTCATGGCACCAACTAAGGAGGCTAGACCGTGCCCTTATTCATACTACCCTACTACCCAAGTACTAGAGATTATATTCCCGAGTGTTGTTCTTGGTGGCACTATAGCAGTCAGGTGGCTGACCGTTTTATCTATGGAGGGCTTCAGGAGATCTAGGTCGATTTGTATACAAGTGTTGTATGATGCGCTACCACTAGAAGGGGTACCAACAGGGGTCACAAGGGTGGCCAACAGATGTGCGCTTAAGTACCACTTGTATTTCCTGCATGTATGAATCCCCAATTGTGGGTTTATGCACGTAATGATAGATCTTTGTAGCTTAAAGATGCTGGAATACGTCTCTACCCTAGAAAAAAAAAATTAACCCATAATTTTCTGTCGAGGAAGGTGCTCTGATACAACTTGTAATATTCTAGATATAAAAAAATATGCAGAACAGAAATAATTAGATAGAAATGGTAGATAAACAATGATATAACCATAACAACACGACAATAATACCAAAATAACACCATAAACAACACTTTGATTACTGAGAGCAATTTTCACTTGCCTCTTCGAGGGGGCAACCTCCAACAAAGCAGATCTCTATTATAATAATATCCAACACAAATCTTCTCATACCCTCAACTTCTATTTATACTAAATATGTCTATCAAAAGAACAATCTAGAGGAAAATCCTTCTAGAAGGGGAAGCTTCTATTAGGTCTTCTTACATTGGAATTATTCTTCCTGTTAATAACATTTCTCGTCCGAAGCACAAGAGCGATCAGGTCTGCAAGTGGCACGACGAGCGTCGAGCGCAGTTCACAGAAGAAATCCATTTCAGGCTTAAATCAAGCAAGTGAGCAGTTTGATTTCAAGCAGTCAGGATTCACTCGAAGGAACAGATCAACGGTTGGCGGGAAATCGTGGTTAATGAAGTTGCATTGAGGTTAGCGCAATGAATAGCACTCGTATTATGTGCAGGGAAAGATAGCAGTCATCCATCCAAAGGACGTGTGGCGCAAGATCTAGTCGCGTCGGCGTTTCGGCATTCTGGGATTCGAATGGTGAAGGTTCTGTGTTATCCTATGTCTCGAAACCCTGAACCCCAAAAGCATCAAAGGCGCCCAAATTTGGGCCCACAGTATTACAGGGCAATCTCAGTCATCCATCCGTAAGAGACACCTGGCGTGCGATTAGGTTCCTCATCGTTTCGCCCATCGCGATTCCAAGGATCAAGGTGTAGCATCATCATTTTCCCGATGCGCGAGGTGTCGGGGGTGCCCAGGACCCGGGCCCACAGCATCATCGGGAGATTTCAGAACCGTCAGATCTAGAGGGATGCGTGGTGCCAGATTAAGCCGTCTCAGAGTTTCTCTCATCACAATTTCAAGAAACAAGGATCAGCCCCTTCCTATTCGCAAACGTTGAAAGCGCCTTTGAGAATAAACACAGGGTCACAGCCCATGGTCACTAGGGAAAGAAAAGAGCTGCGCAAAAGGGATCAAAGGCGTCGGGTTTCAGTCACAGAGAGGCTCGTCACGACCTCCAGTTGTCATCGGACCCGACCTCGATCCTGGTCTTCGCTTGGAGTAATTGAAAGCAAGAAGGGGTGGTTGAAACCTCTCCTCATGCATTAAGTGTAAGGTATGACGGGTCTGACAGGCGGTCTGCTCGAGAGGGTCCTGTATACCCATTTTTCCAAAGGAGCCATGCCGAGTCCTCGACCAACTAGAGGAGGTCTGCACACGCTAACTCGACATTTACTGGTTCAGCTACTCTCCCTGCAGGATCCATGCGTAGTTAAGGTGGCATCTAACAAAGAATACCCATCCGAATTTGGCTGAAGGGACACCAAGCCTTGGATGACTGAGGATGCCTCTGTTAGGCGATTTTTCTAAGTATATAGACTCAGTCTTTGTATTTTGTAAGGAATGGATGGTAGAGCGAAGCTCCCGACTGTAAAGTTTTAATAGACATTCTAGCTTTCTGGTTATGCATCTGTATGTGATATTTCTTGTTCTATGACAGACAGTCTTTCTAACTCCATCTAATTTTCATCTCATGCTGAGAGAGTTTGTGAACGACTGATTTGTGCGAATGATTGCAATCATGTTACGATAAAGGATTTATTGTTGCATTGTTGTATTCTCCGGTGTTTTGCATTTGAATGTAAGAAGATCTTGCGTTTAGGTGCCTTTCTCTTACAGTCTGTTAGAAACCAGACGTTTACGACAGACCCTCGCAGTTCTCTTATACAAGTCTTCCCCCTACTCACCCTTACTACAACTTATTGTCTGCCGTTTATCTAAGACCTCACTTGACTATGCATGCCTGGCCTAGTTTCGGAGTTAGAACCACATCGTCTTGAGTTAACTTCCATTTGATCACCCCATTAAACAAATCGTGACATAAACTAAAGGGCATCGGGCTCTGCTCCTGCTGCAATCTAGGAGTGACTTCCGTCGCCAACATTTCTGGCGTCGCTGCCGGGGACGAAGTTGAAAAATTTCCCAGGGATTGAACGACATTGAGCCTCTGATTCTGAAGGTGCATCAGGTATCAGAGCCTTTGAATATTGCTACTATGCACCTGGCTACTCCATTGTGACGACTCCACTGTGGTGAACCTGCTCTATTAATTGTGGCTTTCAGAGGCAGACACACGCGGTCTCATCCACAGTTTCCCCTAGCTACACCTGAAACTGATCCAGAGGTGGTTCTCAGGAAAGGAAAGGCCCCTGAAGAAGAAGCTTCCACCATCGAACCAGGTAATCCTCCATCCCCTTCTGTAGGAGCTCCATTTTCTCCTCCTCAGTTTCTTAACAGACCTCCTTCTGAGGTTTCCCATTTCCTAAATCTCAGGAGTGTTCCTGTTGAGTTTTCCCCTCCTAGTCTGGGATTGGAGGGAGAAATCCTTGTCACTCCCCTCTCCTCTGAAGTTGTACCTTGGTGCAGACCCAGGACCGTTGAATATTTCCCCACTCCTATTTTTACCACTCCTACACAAAGAGGAGCATCTACCAAACTTGAGCCCGTTATCCTTCTCCTTAAATTCTCTTTTGTTTCCCATTCCACTTCGAGACTCATTCCCAGTAGCCCCTTCGCGAACTCCTTCTCCTCCAAGTTCTCCTCCACCTAATATTCCTATGTATGGTGCTAATCCCCCTCTAAATAGAATGGACTCCATAGTCGCTACCAGATATTCTCCCTTAATCCTACCTCATCCTAGGAATCCCCTCCCTGCTGGAGATTACTTAAAATACATGCCCAAGTTCACTGGGGAAGGGGACATGACTGCGGAAGAGAACCTGGCTGCTTTCTACAGTTATGCAGACAACCTGAACATTGAAAATGAAGATGTCTGGATGAGATTCTTCATCCAGAGCCTGGATGTTGAAGTGAGAAAGTGGTTTAGAGGATTGGCCCCGGGATCTATTGCGGGGATCGAGGCCCTGGATAGTGCTTTCCTGAGGCAGTGGGGATATAGGAAGGATTTCATGTATTACATGACAGAGTTCATCTCTCTGAGGAAGATGGAAGGAGAGTCTATCTCTGAATTCTCCAAAAGATTCAATAAGATGTATAATAAAATTCCTACCAAAATAAAACCCTCAGAATCCTCGGCCAAGATTTCTTATGCCAGTGCGTTTGGCCCCGACTTATGTCTCCTATTGAGAGAAAGAAGAGCCACCTCCTTAGCTCAAATGCAAGATGCAGCCATAGAAGTGGAATCCAATGTATTAGCAGCTGATAGACTGAGGAACAAGGCCGACGCAGACAGGAGAAAGGGAAGATATGAAGCCTCAACTTCTATCCCATCGGTGCCCCACCCTCAAGTGGATGAACTGACCAAAATGGTGAAGTCTTTGTCTGCAAATATGGAGAGAATGAAGGTGGAGGGGAGGCAAGCATACAATATCACCCAAAACACCAAAAACAAAGGAGGTTTCAGGAGGCCAAACAATGTTACTTCCCCGACTGTGCAAAGGGAGAGGGGAAGAGACAGAGAAGACCAGAAGATTCAGGCCCCTTTTCAAAACAATTTTGTGGTTGAAGGAGAAGAAGGGGGAACAGATGAGCTTGATCCCGAGATCCATTTCTTCGGAGACACTCCTCCTTTTCCTCATCTCACTCAATCAGCATACGAGGAGTCTCTCATGGACAGTCAGCTAAATGAACTAAGAAAGGGAGACAAGACTAGTGGCAGCCAAGGCAGGTATGAGCTGAGGTCCAAGAAAAAGACTGTAGCACCTAATGGTCCTGAGCAATCCACTATAACAAAGAAACCTACTAATGAAGTAGCGGACAATCACAGAGGTAAGAAGCCTCGACCCCTCTCTCCCATAGTTCAGAGTCATGTTCCCGAAATAAGAGAAATCCCAAAGCTTACATCTTCTTTTAATTTCGAGCATGAAATCCAAAAGATCAGAATCCTTGTGCCCCTAACCGAATTGATTAAACATGAAGGGTTCAAGAAATGATTCTCTGAGCTTTTATAGTCTGACACCTCAGGACTTTCCACAGACTCCATCAATTTGCAAGATGAAAAGCCTGCAGTTATTCTAGGTCCTATGGTAGAAGATAGGAATGACTCATCCC
>JASDQU010216082.1:0-18252 GCA_032191745.1 Picea mariana
AAAATAAAATAAAATCTGTTTACTCCCCAATTAACCTACTCCTTGCAAGTTGTGACTTAGCTTAGCGTACAATGTAGAAGCCAGTTGGCTGCAACCTGCCACAACTGGAGTAATCACGTGGTGTAAAAAGGCCTAGCGAATGATTCCATAGTAAGACATGGAAACAATGATAAACGAAATTGAAAGTAGTCAACTGGGTTTGGTTTACTTTATAAATGAAAGGATTCAGATTTTTGAAAACCTTTTAATCCATCTAAATTAAACCATCTCAATAATTAACATTTTTGCAATTCTACCCAATTTTTAAAATTTTTAGAATTTAAAAATAAATAAATAAATCTGTATTTTATTAAAGTTAAATTTAAGTTTAGTTTAGTTTAAGTTGCACTTTATTAAAGTTTAGTTTGCATAATTAAAGTATCCTAAAAAAATTCAAACCCCAGCCCACTTACTAACTATAAGGGCGGGTCAATGAATTGTCCTCAGTTTTCAAACTTCTTCATTGATTGGTTTATTTTACTTTATTAGGGGTGGGTTTGGATGGTACCCTTCTAACTAGTTTATCCTATTTTGTCCTATTGATCAATCTATTTATATATTTAAAAATATTTTTATATAATAAAAAAATAATAACTTTGTACAAAAATTTACATCACCCCTAACAAAAAAACCAAAAAAATAACATGTTAACTAAAGTGCAAAATTACGCTATACCACATTTATGTTATGAGAAAGGGTTTTCATAACTTCATTTACAAAACCAATAAAAAAATAACATTTGTGCATTGTCGTGCGTTCCTACCTCTTTATCGTCTTACATGCCTTTTCACATATTTCTGTCTTATATGCCCTGCCACCTATCATTGTCATGTGCTGTTAGCTTTGCAATTATTTGCAACCACCACTGCTACTATGAAGGGACTTCAAATACTATGATATCTCCATCAAATTGTTGGTCAATCTGTGTATATAGTGTTGCAATGTTATTCATGTTAGTGATATCTCAACCAAATTGTTTGTCAATGTGTTGCGCTGTTATTCATGTTAGTGCTTTCCTCTTCGGGTGATACAAGATCTCAATTTTTAGTTTCATAGCTAAGGTCATCTTTGCAAATCCATGAAGAAAATTTCCTGGAAAGATGGAGGTCATTAAACTTATTTAGGAAGAGTTTCACTGTACTGTTACAAAAATCTGAGGTTATTTTAATTGCACATTTTAGTATCCAATGGATATGGAGCAAAGTCAGCTTTCTCCATCTAACCAACTTAGTTATTGAGGAAGATTTTCACTTTTCCATGCCAATTGGATGCTCCAAATCTGCAATTGAAATAAAAATGCATTTTCAAAAACTTTCTACTTGGCATCTTGGACTTAGCAAACCAAATTGCACACATAAAACTCTATATATTTTTATTATTCAATCAAGTAGATATTTATACAGAAGTTTTCCCTCAAGATCATAACAAATTCATGAGGGAATCTCTCAACCACACATACATAAATAAGATTTGATACTTGGAGAAGATCTCTCACAACTAACTAGATCTAAAAAATCCAAACCAATCTCTAATGTAAGTGTTAATTCTAACACCCTCCCTTAATGCTTACATTACTAAGAACAATAATAAACACATTCTACAGAAAATATTTTCCGAGCTTTGATCTTTGTCAGGCTGTTCTTCATTAGCACCTCTATCCACTTATGAATTTCGTAGGCTATGCTCTCTCTCCCATTCATTCGAGCTACCACTTCATCCATTGAAGATACAATTACTTCTAACCATCGATGACATATTTGTAATGACTGGACTGAGTCATTCTATTGACATACTTCCATCTATTGAAATAAATGGTCTACTCTTGTATTCACTAGTTATCTAGGAAAACAATCTATTCTATATTACTTCCATCTATTGAAGTACATGGTCTGTCCTTGTATTTGTCAGTTTTCTAGGAAAGTGGTATAGATACAAAATATATCTAGAAATCAATCTTGCAAAGTGACATATTTCACATAAGCATACAATCACACCAGATCACAACTATAACCGATAGTCGTTGTTCTTGGGTCATCGCATCCTCCAAAAACCACAAACTATAACAGGTTGTAGGCATAACCAAACCAATGACCATGTTCTTGTGGTGAAGCAGAGCTTCTGCACACACTGGCTTAAATTATGTTACTTTGTTCTATGAATGATGTTATATAATTTTACAAACAAAAATTAACAAAATCTATTATACTAAAAAATACAATATAGCCACAACACCACCAAGAGAATCGTCCTTCGAACACCTCGAATAATACACATGCAAGCTTGGATTTCAATTCTTGGTCGACCTTGGCTCTGTCATAGAGCTTCTTAGCCACGATCTCTGACATTCCATCGAAATCGTTGCAAGCATTGAGGCCACATGTGATTTCCCACAATGAGTTGAGTCCTGCAAGTGCATGGTTAGGTATGGGGTGTATAGAAAACCCTCGAGTAAAGATATCTCCCACGCATCTACTCTATGAATCTATCCACATGAAAGTCACACTTCTCCAACAAACAATCAACAATCTACCACGAGATCACACAACCAAATCTCTGTTGTAAACTTCCTACAATATGAACACGATTTGGGCAATTTCAAATGTTTTTGCTATCAAAAATCACAAATCTATCCCCTGACTCTTTATTTGACAACAAGTCGTGTCTTTGATTAATCATTTCTCCGACTACACATGGATCTTGACTCGGCTAACATTATTCACTGATTCACGCTCTCATAGCAGACACACTCATGATTCTTTGACTATGGAAAACTCTCTTACATTGAACAACTCCTTCAACGGTCTCTTTGTCGATGGTTCTCCACACCAGCAAGTCCTTTAGCAAACACGCTAACACAGGAATATGATCCAAGCAACTTTATCAAAGAAATTCTCCTAAGCAATTGTTCTAACAAAACATCTCCTGGGCTCTCTCGTGAGGGAGTTACATCCATAGCAAGCATCTCTTACCAACTTAGCAAACCAAATTGCACACATAAAAGTCGATATATTTTTATTATTCAATCAAGTACATATTTATACATAAGACCACACATACATATATAGGAACTGATAGTTGGAGAAGATCTCTCACAACTAACTAGATCTAACAAATCCAAACCAATTTCTAGTGTAAGTGTTAACTCTAACACTTGCTTGATGTACTCCAAGTAGAGAACCTACCATAATATACCCTGGACGCAAGCATCTATATGATAAATAAGTATCTATATGCTAGATGAAATCTGACAGCAAATGTAGTTGTTTACATAAATGTTCTTATGCTCACATTGAATAGCATTCCCCAGTCTAAAATGCATGGATTGTGTTTTTGTAGATGTTGTCCTTGCGAGCACACATTGTTGTGATCGTTATATCTTGCGTGCACACACACGAAACAATGTATTAACAAAATCCAATTAGGAGCTAGATATATCTATAAATAATTATACATACAACTAAGATTTAGGGTTTTGTTGGCCATTGCTATCACACTATTTCACAGCGAGGACCACAAGTAAGTCACCAACATAATGAGGTGCCCACAAAGGGAATTATGGTGTGATCTTGTTGAGATATAACTAGGGGAATGCGAAGAATACGGTGAGCATGTCCAACGTGGAAAGGGATGGATAGAGTACAAGTGAGAATATGTTGAGAGGTTGCAAAAGTATGAAGGGGTACTATCTCCATGACCCCCAAAGCACCACCGAAGATTTTGTGGGTGGGTGGTGTTGACGGGCCAGAATGACCGATTCAAATAGATAGGGGAAAATGCCCGATGGTAGGTCCCAATCAGACCTACTCTTGTTTGGGGTAGCATTTCCCACGAGTTTATGTGCCTCGCTACTGCTCAAAATTAAAAGAAATAAAAGGGGAAAGACAATAGACTGCCCCCAAAAGATTTCTAACTAATTCTAAGACTAATATAACTAAAGGAAATTAATCAAATCTAACTAATCCGAACCTATCCTGGGAGAAAAACTAATAGAATCAGTACAAAGAAACATAACCATCAGAACTAGAAATAATTCATGTATTCTAATGGTAAATGAAAACAATAATGCAATAGATCCATAGACAAATAGTTGAACAATCCATTTATACCATCATTTATGTACCCATGAAGAAACATGTGAAAACTTGAGTAAACAACATAGAGTGCAGAAAAAATTCATACAATAGGATCCTATCTATTCAAGCAAAAGACAAATGCATCAAGATTAGTCTCTACTACATCCATCAAAGCCACAAATTTTCGAAATGCCTCCTGCTCTTGATTCCTCAAAATTAAAAGTGCCATCTTTTTTTATAAAGGGAAAAAGTCCCATGTTCTATCCTATGAGTTTTCTTTTTATAAGGTAGGAGAGACCCTTGAGTTATCCTCCCTGTTCATTTCATTCCACCCCCAATTTCCTTTTTACATTTCAAAAATATGGATGTGGGAGTTGAAAATAGAAAATGAAGAGATTCTTGGGAGGTTACATTCTCCCTATGGAAGTTTACAAATGATATTCATTTAAAAAAAAATCATTGAATCCACTCATTGGCGTTATGTTTTATTCCTCAAAAGTTTCTTGGTGTTTCTGTATTCTTCATGTTGATCAAAATCATTTTGGCTTCTTCTCCTCTATCTCATCCTTCCATTGGGATATTGCTGGCTAGATTTTGCTGCATGTAGCTTGAGATATAGCAGTTTGAAGTCTTCATAGTTGGTTCTTCACTTGAATTCAGGTTCTGTATGTGTTTTTCATTTTCGAGAAATTTACACTCTCAATCTTCTCACATTTTCTATGCCATATTATTCTTCTCTTCTTCATATTTCTATCGAGCTATCTTGGGCTTGATTTTGTTACTTGTAGCCTCGGATATGATTGCTTGAAGTTGGCATGGCCATTTTCCCCCCAAATTCGTGGTTGTCGGTATTCTATATTTTCTGACATCTTCTATCAGTTTTTCATCTTATAGAACCATATCATTGCGTTCCTTTATTCGATACCTTTCCAACAAGGTATCACGGGCCTTATTCCGACATTTGTAGCAAAAGTTATGGTTGTTTCAAATTTCTCACTAAATAACCACTGACCAAGCCCGTGGGTTAATCTAGACCATTAATTCTTGAACTTGCAAAAGAGAAAACCCACTAGATCAATGGTTCTGGTTAGTTTTCCATCGAACCTCAAAAAGAGAAGAGTGTGTGTGTTCATAACTTCACAATGGAGTCTTTCTAACTCCCATCCCATTCCCATTTCGATTCATCGATTCTGAGAGTGAGATCTAATCATTTAATAGATCTAGAACCAATCCCCATAGTCCACCGGAAGAGCCATTTTGTGGCTTGTTCCAACATTCCAGTGCAAAGGTATTGAAGAAAATAATTGAATAATATTCCTTCTTCGATTGCGTGTTGAAGGTTAAATCTTGAAAAAAAGTGATGATGTGTAGTCAGAGCTAATTATTCGACATCCAAAAAAATTATGAAGTTTCAAGGTATCGACAAAGAGGCATCGATGAATATTCTCTCATAGCTTTGTTTTTCATGCGAAAGATATGGATCGTCCTTTCAGTGATGATCAACGGTCATGATTAAAAGTTATTCTAAGTCTGAAGGAGACCATTTGGAGTGTTAACTCCGACCATCTAGGTTGTAACCCGAATATTGTTGTATGAAAAAAATCGACTGCTTACTCAGGGAATAAATCAATAGCTCGGGAGAGTTTCTCTTTGGAAATATGCTCAAGGTTTAATCTTGTGGAACTTTGCAAAGTAATAATCCCATGGTCCCAATGTTGGTTACTTGGAAGGAAAAGGGGCTTAGCTTCAAAATATCCTACGTAATTCACCAAAAAATTTAGTTGTGAACAACATTGCTATGTGAAAGAAGAAGATAAGGATTTGATCCGAGGAAACGAACGAAAATTCGCTAACTGAGGAACTAAAATGAATATCTGTACTGTGGGTATTGTAGTCGTAAGGCCATCAATTCCGAGAATGAATGAAGGTCTTCAATTGAAGAGCGAGTGGAATGCAGTCCGAACCATTCATTGGGGGAGGGTCGTCGGACTGAGTTGTGATATTAGGAGTAGAGGTACTTCTATGGAGAAGGACTTCAATAATGAAGAGTGTGAATGCCAGGGATGATGAAGCTCCAACATCATTGTCAGAGTATGTGATCAGTGTTAGAAAATAATAGGTGTGCTCGTTTAACCATAGACAATATAGAAATATTGTCTCCCAACCATAGGCTGAATCCACCCCCAAGCACCTTAACCTTGACAAAGAATAATTATGGAAGCAAACCCTAGTCCTAATAGCCAATCAAGGTAGCGCATCACTCTCCAGAGTTAGCATACCAAGCAGAAAGTCCAAATCATAACCAAGAGAAAGTTCAAGCCTAAGACGAGAATATAGGTTGCAGTAGCTGCAACTGCATCTACTCTCCAGACTTATGCACTTACTCAGTTTATGCAGTGCACACTCTTGCATATCTGCAGTTGTGATCTGTGTGTGTCAAATGAGCTCTAGCTTCCTGTATTTATACTGCTCCTCCTTAGCTATCTGGGCCGACTTCTCATTCTGAAGGCTAAAAACTCAATATTAAATATTTCCTTTATCTGACTTGTCTTCTAGGGTTATGTCCAATGCTTTAAGGTTTCTTCTTGCTTCCCAGAATATTCTATTCTTGTCAAGGTTACACGTGGAGGTTAATACCTCCCACAGCTACCATAATATCAACACTCCCTCCTAACAAGGGAGGTATTGGAAGAAATGGTCTTGAGCACAAACATACCATTCAGTCGGTAGCATTATCATAGCCATACAAGCTATCTCATGATTAGATCATGAGCACCATCATCATTATTAATATCATCTAATAGCATCAACTACATCATCTCTCGAAGCCATACTCTGTTTGAGTAATCATGCATGATATTGAATAAGTTACTCACTCCATAGAGTGATACAAGAACCATTCTTCTAATCCGGACATATGTCCTAGAAGAATAACTATTCCAACATATGTTGGAAGTCACACCATGGGATACAAGGAATATTCTTCTAATCCAAAAATACGTCCTAGAATAATAAATGTCCTGGACCATTTTCCGCCTAGAGAATTTATATCCACTAGCACACTAACTATCCATCTATCTGATAATCATTTTCAACACTACAAATAGTCTACATGGCAATCAAAATAATGTCATTCAATAGAACAAAATTGTGTCTATCCATAGTAGTACACAACTACTATACAGTGGTACACAACCACACCAAGTAGCACATGACTACTTAATCAGTGACACATAGTCACAACCAGTGGAATGCATCCAACACCGTAGCATACATCTACTGGACAAAGACATAGAATCTCCATAGCAATCATATCCTCTGATATCAACCTGCATAGAGACAATATCATGATATAAACTGATTCATCTGGGCCATTCTTCCACTCACATCTGTGAGATCTGGAAAATCATCTTCCCTCAGAAAGTAAAACATCAGCCATGAGCTATCTGGACTATTCTTCTCAAGCACAAAAGAATAATTTTCCCTGATTTTTGAGCCTAGATCATTCACCTAACTAGGCCATTCCTCTGACACTAATCATAGTGCAACCTAGAGAGAATGAGTCTGCCCTAGGGAGTGCTTGTCCTTGATCATTGAACCTAGACCATTCACCTAACTAGGCCATTCCTCCGACACTAATCAAAGTGCAACGTAGATAGAATGAGTCTTCCCTAGGGAATGACTGTCTGGACCATTTCCTATTGGAAATGACTGTCCTACACCAACCTCCAAAACAGACCATTCTTCGAAACTGCTCACAATTGTGAACTTCAAAAGAATGATTGTCTGACGAGGCAGACCATTCTACTTGACCACTACTCAAAGTGTCTGCCAAGAAGAATGACTTTCCTAGACCATTCCCCCACACTGGCCACAAGGGGAATCGTTGTCTCTGGTACATCAACAATCTATCGAACCATTTTCATTATGAAAATGATTGTCTGATCTAGACCATTTTTCGAACTGGAAAATGCCTGTCCGTCAGAAATATAAAACCACTTTCTGAACTGGAAAGGAACTGCTCATCTTGGACCATTTTTCGAACTGAAAAATGATTGTCCATAAATCAATAACACATCAGTTCTCCCTCCCAACATGGGAGTAATCTCTTCATTTTTCAATAAGGAAGTTGTCTCCAAGAGCCCCATCTTGTTTCTTAAGTATGCAAACTTTTCATCTTGGACAAAGGATTTAACAAAATATCTTCTATATGCTCATCGGTGGAGATATATTGGAGAACCACTTCTCTTCTGGATCTTATCACAGAGAATATAATGCTTGATCACAATGTACTTCGGTCTGTCATGGAACACTAGTTTTCTCTGAAGGATTTCACATAGCTCTGATCATTACAATATGGTTGAAATAAATAATTTTGTTTCCTGCTAGCTCATGACATCGTGGCAAAGCTCAAACTGAAACATATCCATGTAACACTTCTTCTATCATCATGATAATTTGTCATGGATTAGAAATCCATCATCCTAGAATTCTGAGTAACCATTCTGATACACTATCTCTGTCATAGAAAGTTTTTACCATGCTTATATTGTGTATGAGGGGCTCTTCACCAAGTTGTTTGAATCCATACAAGGTCTTCTTCCATTTGCATACAAGGGTCTCTTTCTGGTATACCTCAAAACCTTGAGTTTACTCTACATATGTTTCTTCTTCAATTACTCTGTTGAGAAGAACATTGTTTACATTCATCTGATATAAAATCCAACCCATGGATATTGCAGAAGATATAATGGCTCATGTAGAGGTATGTATGGTTACTGGAACAATCTATCATCATAGTCTTCTCCTTCTGGGAGAACCTCTAGTTTTGAATCTTGCAGTGCTTCCATTCATAAGTATTTCATACATTGTTCTTCATCACAACTTCCATTTCTTCTGCTTGATTGCTTCTAGTGGGTTCAAACCAAGTTGGTAGTCTTATGATTCTTGGTATAATAACTGGTTGTTCTTGGATTTTCTTTCTTTCTTGGAATATTCATGTTCTTCCTCATGTCTCTCTTTATCTCTTGGTTCCATGGGTTCTTCTATATGCCCTTAAGATTCCAACTTCTTCCTTTCATCATAGAATCATGGATGTAGATGGACAACCAAGGATACTTTAAGGTTTATTTTTGAAGAAGACTTCTTCTAGAGTCAAACTGAACATGTATTGTTTATCATGGCTGCTACTTACAATTGGAACGTGGACATATACTTCATAATCCTCAATGGATCATATCATTTAGGATTAACACCCTCCTAATCCTTTCTTCATGCATGAATGCATGCTCTTCTTTTGAAATTATATAATCAATTCCCTCCATCTAAGAGAGTCCACTCTTTCATCTACATCCTTATTTCCCTCTGCAAAGTGTCACAGGTCTTTTTCTAATTTTCTCTTGATTTCCGACTTATTTCTGTTTTTACTTCTTTTGGGTTTCTTCAAGTTTGATTCTGATTTCGTCTTCTCTTGCAGTTGTTACTTATGTAATAGATTCCATAGGAATTGTTACCAAGGATTGTCAATGTACTTAAGCTTTTCATGTGTATTTCTTGAATTGTAGTCATCGTGATAGAAATCCTTATCTTGTTATTCTTCCATAGGTATTATTTCACTTCAATATCTTATCTTCTAAGAAATAGATATGCAAGATATTTATAGAAACTATGTAAACATGGTATGTACAAGAACTATGAAGAATATTGTTACCTTGTCTTAGAAGAACAAGTTTGTTTGATCACGCTTGACTTTCTTTGAGGGTTCCCTTTCTTCGACAATTGTTGCTTTGTTTGTTTCCTTCCTTTTCTTTAACTCGGGATAGTGGTTCCTGTAGTGACCATATTTTCGACAGTTGAAGCATTATATCTTTGACATATCCTTTTCTTGATTTGGTTTCTTCCTTGAGCCAAACTTATTCTTATTCCTGAAATTCTTAAACTTTGCTTTGAAAACTTGATCATCGTATTTCTTTTGGGATTTCTCTTTTGCGTTAATCCTTGATTCTTCTTGTGCACAACAAGTCCAAAGTTCTTCAAATGTGGGATACTTCTTTCTTGTGTTCATGCTTGCGGAAAATGCATCCCATGTCTTGGGAAGACCATTGAGTACTATACTTACCAATTCCTTCTCTGAAATGATTTCTTCAATAGCTTATAGTTGATCTCTTAACTGAGATATTCTCACAAGGTATGATGTTATGTTGTCATCATCATTCATTTTCATGTCACGGAGCTCATTCTTTAGACTCATTACTTGTCCAATGTTTCTGACTAAGAAGAGGTTAGTTAGGGCATAATACATCATCTTAGATGAGTCAAGATGAGAGATGTAGGGTATCAAGTGGTCTTTTACAAAGTCCACTATGATACGCATGGCATTGATGTCATTGTCTTTGAAATTCTCCATAACTACAACGTTCTGAGGTTCCTTCTCTTTTCCTTCTTCAAATTGTGGTTCCACAATATTTCCTTTTACGATATTCAACACTTTATTCTTGGAAAGGATGAGATCAATCATTGTCTTCCATGAATTGAAGTCAAAATCCCCTTCTAACTTGTTTTATGACTTCATAGAGTAAGTCATGACTGCTTTGACTTTGACCAAAAACTCAAACTTGACATCTTAGCTAGCTGAGAGTACTAGGAGGTGCGCTAGGTTAAGGTGCACTAGGATATCCATAAATTAGGCAAATCTCCTCACTTAAGGTGCTTCAACAAGAGGTTTAGGGTTTTGTTGTTGTAGAAAAAACTTTGACTGCAACTGCAACTGTAACTGAGAAAATCCTCCCAATTTATCTTCCAGTGGTTAGACTTTCCAAAGATAGTGTGGGCCCATAACTTGTTAGAAAATAATAGGTGTTCTTGTTTAACCATAGACAATATAGAAATATTGTCTCCCAACCATAGGCCGAAGCCACCCCCGAGCACCTTAACCTTGATAGAGAATAATTCCAGAAGAAAACCCTAGGCCTAATAGCCAATCAAGGTAGCATATCACTCTCTAGAGTTATCATACCAAGAAAAAATTCCAAATGATAACCAAGAGAAAGTCCAATCCTAATACGAGAAGACATGTTGCAGTAGTTGCAGCCGCAACTACTCTCCAGAATTATGCACTTACTCAGTTTCTATAGTGCACACTCTTACATTTATGCAATTGCGAGTTGTGTGTGTCAAATGAGCTATGGAATCATGTATTTATACTACTCCTCCTTAACTATTTGGGCCGAATTCTCATTTTGGAGGATAAAATATCAATATTAAATATGTCCTTTAACAAACTTGTCTTCTAGGGTTATGTCCAATGCTTTAGGGTTTCTTCTTGCTTCCCATAATATTCTATTCTTATCAGGGCTACACATGGAGGTTAATACCTCCCACAACTACCATAATATAAACAATCAGGAGGAAGAAGAGTTAGGAAAAATATCGACAATGATCAAGGTAGGTGGTGTATGCCACAACAACACCATGTTTCAGTACCAAGTCCGATTGGAAAAGCGAGAGTGAACCATTTTGGCAGTGAGGTGGAAAAGGTGTGTTTTGGCTTAGGAAACCTTGGGAAGCCATAAATTTTGATATGGGACTCGGATTTAATTTTGGTTAAGTTCGTTGGAAAACTCTTGACGAGCATAATCCATCTATGAGATTTGGTTAAAGGAAATAATAAAGGGAAATAAGGAGGAAAACCAATAGTCCTTGGGCCTAGTTTTCAGGAGAGATGGAAGGACAAAAGAAGAATCCAGTAGGGATCAATCCGAAGAGTCTTGGCAATAGGTCTATAGGAAAGGTGGATCCGATAGCCTTGGAAGCTCAAGACCTCAGGGAAACAGAAAAAGGGGAAGGTCAGTGAGGATCAAATTCAAGGTTCTAGAAAATGATCAGCAAATTACCCCCACCAACCTCTCAAGGCTGGAGCAGTCATATGAACAAAGTGTCCTTACACACCTTCTCTTGCAAAAAAAAAGAATGAGATCAACCATGCAATCAAAATAAGACTAGCCAAGACAATAAACAATATATCCCTGACTTTAAATCAACTTATGAGAGAGTTTTAGGTTTATTGAAAAATAGTATGATAAATGTAGGTGAGTGTCTTAAGACTACATATGATAATTTGAAATAGAAGAGTAGGATATGTATGCGAGAGCACAAGTATGAAGTCATGTAACATAACATGTTAGTAAGAGAATGCATAATTTGAATTAGGCAATCAACTAATAATCAGCCACAACCTCATCCAAGACATGCACTAGAACATCAAATTGTGCATCTAAATAGGATCATCAAGAACTTCAAAATCAACAAAAGATTTGAAGACAACGTTCCAATTCCATCATACAAATGTCAACAAATATAATAGTCCAATAAGATGTTGGTTGTGGAGCATGATTATCTTTTTGATTTAGATGTTTGTTTTCAACCATCCTTGGACCCCATTCCCTAACAGATGGATGTGGGGGGGACTTACCCCCCCACATGTGTCACCAGAGGGGGAAGAGACAATTTTTGTAGCCCCCCTTGGTGGGGGATTCAAAGGCAATGCCCCCGAAAGTGAAATTTTAGGAAAAATTGCCTTGTAAAATATTGTAATTTCATAGTCAATCTGAACCGTTCATTATGAGGTCACAGATTTGATGATAGAAATTATTTTAGGGATTTTTTTTCCCTAGATGGAAACCCTCTTTTATGAGGGAATTTTATTGCAGCTATGTATTATTGTGAATATTGTATTATGAGAGAGGAGATTGTGAGAGAAAGAAGATGAATTTACAGTGGGTGTGTTGTAGGTTGTATACCTACATCTTGCTGGATAATAAAAAGGAAGGACCTGACAATTTCTCTGGTGGATGTAGCCCACACTGGGTGAACCACGTATATATGTGTCTCTATTGTATTGTGTATCTTATTTGTTTTATTTCCACATTTGTTTTATTTTATTTCTTCGTGATCCTATTTTTCTAACAACTAGTATAAGAGCAAAAGATAACTCACAAGAAAAGAGGGTTCCTAGTTCGAGTGGGAGCAATAGCAGAAGATGGAAAGTTTAGGGTAGAGAAATTTAACAACCAAAACTACCAGTTATGGAAGATGTAGATGGAAGATTATTTATATTAGAAGGATCTATTCCTACCATTGAGCGGAATAGCAAAGAAGTTGACGGCCATGATGGATGAAGAATGGGAGGTTCTTGATAGAAAGGAACTAGGAACGATACGACTGATCCTGGAAACATCGGTGGATTTCAATATTTCAAAAGAAAATACAATGAAGGAGTTGATGGATGCAATGACTAAACTGTATGAAAATCCCTCGGCATCCAATAAGGTATTTCTAATGAAGCGATTATTTAATATGAAGATGTTAGAAGGTAGGTATGTTGTAGATCATTTAAATGAATTTAATACGGTTACTACTCAGCTAATTTCTATAAAATTAGAATTTGATGATGAGGTTAGGGAACTTTCTAATCCTATGCTCAATGCTAGAAAGTTGGAATGGATTGGTCATGGATGTAAGTAACTTTGTATCTGGTTCAAACACTCTAAAATTTGATGATGTTGTTGGTATTATCCTTAGCAAGGAAATGTGACGGAAAAACACAGGTGAGACATCAGGTAATGCGTTGAAAATCATTGCTTCTCAAGGAGGTAAAGGTACTAGTGAAACCCCCAAATAAGAATAGAACCCCATAAATATCTCTAATGCTAGGAAGGTATTATATGACTATCTCTGCAGCCAACTTCACATGACCTCGTGCTTAACTCCAGTGTGAGAGGAGCCTCCTAAGGACACCAATTACACAACGTGTTTCACCACTCCTTGGTCAGACACATACATTGTGTTTTATAGCCTTGGAGAAGTTTACGCACCAAATACTATTCCAAGGCTCTAGATCCTAAGATTTTTTGTGTACTCTGAAAAGTAAAATTGTTTCTAATCAATTCTAATTGTTCATCGTTAATTTTTATGGATTATGCTTACTCAACAGGTGCAATCGTGAAATTGATGGTATAATGACTCAACATATAAAAAAGAAGCAAGTATAAAAACATTGTTAAGTACTAGTCTTTATTTTCAAAGAGATTGTATGCTTCTAAATGGTGTTCTCAAGATGTTATCTCTATAATTTCAATGAAGTGAAATCTTTCCTAACATGCCAAAACCAATGTAATGAAACCAAAAGTGCAAATGCCCTAAATAAAATGCAAAAAAGAAAATTATTTTTTGTATTTTCAATATAATGAAATGAAAATGAAAGGATTGAATAAACAACTTCTCAAGAAGACCCTACTGCAAGAACAAAGAGAAAATTCAAGTAGGACACTAAGAAGCAACTATCCAGACCAAAATGCAAGGACAACAAATGAGAAAAATGACAAGAAATGAGTTCGCCCAAAATATTCACCAATAATGTAGCTTCCTATCACTCTGTAGGAAATCAATAGTTAGAACAGGGACCTAAGAAGTTGTTGGCAGCCATATTAATCTCTATCTTTTTTACAAGCTGCCCACGCAGGGTTTTTAAACCCTCATTACTCGTCGCAACTTTTCTCATTAAATGACACCATTATCCTCCGCTTTTTGCGTACCTGCTTTTCGTTTTCATTTTCACGACTACAAGCGTGAAAACCTACAGTTGGGATTCATGTTGATGGCATTAAAATGATCTTTTGGATTGTTATAAACCTATTTGTTTATGTGGTCATAAATCTTTTACCTCCAACTCACCACTGCTCACACATTTATCAAAACACCAAACCACCACTCACTTTGCATTTGACCATTGTCAATATGGTTTCGATTTATAAATTCGTTGATTCAATGGTTTTTTGATATGTTGGTGTCTTTGATCAAATCGATGATGCAATTGTCTTATTGAACATATTAATTTTGGGTCAAATTGTGGTTCATTCGACATATTGGTGTTTCTTTTAAATCATGCAAATGCCATTGTTTATTTAACATTCAGATCAATTTTTGGTTTTCAATGGTTATGTGATAATTCATTTGACTTGTTGATTAAAATTCTCTTGGATATACACTATTGTGATTTGAATGTACCAAGGCACCGTCGAGTGTACAACCTGACATGATATTTTTTCATGGTCCTAATCTACTACACCACCCTCACACACATTAGCATTAACGCTCTGTCTTGCATTTCGGGTTGCCTTTGCTTGTTTTGGGGAAGCTGCAGGAAAATGGTTCTGTGTCTATCTTGTCAAACCCTCACCGATTACTCTGTTGATATTGTGCTATTTTCTATGGCTCCTGTAGTGCGAATTGAACCCCATGGTGTCCAGACTCTGTTATTGTTTGATAGTATCAGAGAAGATTGCTTAGACTAACCCCGTAATTGCCTCCCAGAGACACGTTTTTGCGTGAGCGATTCTGGGCAAACAGTTTTGAATTAGATCAAACCCTTGAAAACCCAGAACTGAAATGAGCCCTTTTACCTTCTATTAGGTCAGTTTCCTCAACAATTGGGTCATTACAGAGATATAGCTCGTTCTTTAGAGGTCAAATCTCAGATCTTCTCCGTGGCTGAAAGGTGTTTTTTGGTCCATTAGCATTTGTTGAAACATTTATTACCTCTCCAGGCCTATGCCTCAGAACCCCTTTCACCTGTCCAGACTTTTCCTTCAGCCTTCTGTGAACCCTTGATTAATCCAAATATTTTCAAGCAGTTTGTCAGCAAGTTATAAGACCACAGGCTTTGTTATTTTAAAAAATGTAAACGCGGCCACTGCCATTGTTAATTCAAAAATAGCCTGATTGAATTGAATCCCTGAAACCGAGGTATGATATTTCAATAATGATTTCAATTTTTTTTTTTTCTTTGAATTAGCATAAAGGATTTGTTTGCTCAATCGCATCTATTTATGTTATGATTGAATTGATACAATACGATTCTGTTTGTAAATAATAACTAGCTACAAAATCGTGAGATTCTGTAGCTAGTTATGAAAATATGGATTGTTTTGATTTTACAACTAAAATACAAACTGAACATCATGTATTTTTGTGTGTTGACAGGTACACACAAATTTTAAAGGAAATTGGATCAACTGTGGCATCTTTGAACATGCTTTTTTTACATACTTTTGGATTAGGCTGTTAGTCTTGGATAGAAATAGGAATTTGGGAGATTTTTCCCATAATTTTTGCAACAGTTTTGATAATTTCCACAAGGAATCTTTTCATCCTGTGGCCTTTATATATGTATCATTTTTGTAAACAAAAACCATCGCTGCTTGGGATAAGAGACTATGGATTGATGATTATTCAGACTGGAATGAAAGTGGATGTTTGTATGGCTTTAACTTTCAATACATTATACTTTTGTTCAAGTTTTAGTTCATTTCAATTTGTAATCAAATTATTGACTACTTTAGATATCAAAATTTGTTACAGGTTGATGTGATGCGATTTAAATAGAGTCCATATTTGATGTATCTCATTTTACATACAACAATTATCCTTTTTTAATTTAATGAACAGAAGGTTAATCTTCTTTGTTAAATGAGTAGTTATATACAAATCTTTGCAGTGGGATTTATCTTAATGTAATCATTTGTAAATTATAAAATTGTTGTTGCTACATCCTTTACCTGTTCTTTCGTTAGCATTTAGAAGCGTTGTTGCTTCATGTTTACGCGAAGTATTGGAGAATCTGGTGCGGGTTGGCCTCATCAAACAGTGAACATAGATGCCTATGTACAGGACAAGTAGGATATGATGATTTCAGGTTAGTTTGCTATTTTATTTTAATAGTTTAATTAATATGAGAATTCTTTGTAGTTTAGATAGATATACAATACAAATTACTATTTTTATTGCTTAGTTAGATAGCTGTTGTTTCATTTCTTTTTCATAAAAGTTATAAAAATCTAAAAATACTAGCTTCACTATCATAAGACAATTCATATATGATTTTGCAGATTTCGATAAAAAATTGCATTTTGTGAATACTGTATAGATAACAGAGATTTAATCATATCAATACACCGTATATTTAATAGGTAGAACTATTATTCTGTTAGTTAGTAAAACTGTAAATACATTCTAGATTGTATATATTTTTCAGCAGTTGTTTTTCACTTAGATTAGTTTCTTTAGCTTAGTTTTTTCACTTTCCTAGGACTTAGATCGGTTAACGGAGCCGCTAAACCCGTCGGAGTGGATTAATCCAAACGGATTGGGTTATTTAGACAACCCCGGACCGGATTCACTCCTCCAGTTGACGAGCAGTCAATTTCGCCCGTCAACAGAAGTCTCAACAACCAGTAAAACTCACCCAAAAAACACTAAACTCAACCAAAAAGGCTTAGAAGATAGTGTACGCGACTGTTCAGGGAACATAGGCATATGTACGTTCCCTAAAGACAGACAACTCGCGTATGTACACGAGTGTCAAGGGAAAACTTGTGTATGCCAAAGAAGACATTGTTTGGGCAAGGGTTTGGCCAAGAAACTTAGATACAAAGAAAAATAAAGGTTGTCAAGCAACAAGAGACACATAAACTCAAGCAAACAGAGAGAAATAAAGGAGAAAAAACACCCAATACCCCAAAAGGGAGATCTTCCTAGAGGAGTCACCAATTTTGTTACGAGGAAAATCTATATATGGCTATGGGGAAACCACAACAGACGAAACGACACCCAAAAATAAACTCTAGTCTCAAGTATGCTAGATAAATAGAAATGCTAACTGTTAGAAAAAAAAGATCGCGTAGCAATAAAATAAAACAAATGCGGAAATAAAACACATAATATACACAATACAATAGAGACACAAATATATGTGGTTGACCCAGTGTGGGCTATGTCCACTTAAGAAATTTCCATGTCCTTGCTTTATTATTATCCAGCAAATAAAGGGATACAACTTACAACACACCCGATGTAACTTCCTCTTCTTTCTCTCACAATCTCCTAACTTAGAATACAATATTCGCAATGATACATAGACACAATACATTTCCCTCATAAAAGAGGTTTTCCTTCTAGGGAAAAAAAACCCTAACATAACTTCTATCGTCAGATCTGCGACCTTATAATGAACAGTCTAGATTTACACTGAAATTACAATATACTTTTACAAGGTAATTTTTCCTTCAATGGCCCGCTTGTCCCC
>JASDQU010216084.1:0-17365 GCA_032191745.1 Picea mariana
ATGACAACATGATCCAACACTACTGCCATATATTGTGCGAATGTTGGGCACTTGTTCTTATGGTGTCCTTCTGTCCTGCATGTGGTAAACCAAACAACTTCTTGTTTATCCTTGTTCTTATTCTGGTTCAACTAAAACGTTAGATTCTTCAAATCCTCCTTCAATTCTTATATAGCTGGGTTTGTCTGCTAGTATTGGTTCTCTTCTAGTTGCAAGGCTACCTACAGATCCCCTGCCCGCGTCTGAAACTTTTGTTGTCGTAAAGGATATTTTAAATGTGGGAGTAGTGAGTTGAAAAACAGGTGTCGATCTTGCATATCGTTCATAAGGTATTTTAGATTTCCCTTTAGTCGCTTGAATCTGTGATCAATATCCTATACGAATTCTCCTAATTTATGTCTTATTTTGATCATCTCGTTCATGTATTGATCCTCTGTGCTTGGCTTCTGGAACTCATTAATCAATAACTTCTTAATATCGGTTAGTGTCCTTGTCATTCCTGGGGCATTGTTTGTATCTAGACTCATGTACCATTCTAGTGTGCGGTCTCTTAGCGTAATTGCTAGCTGTGTGAGTTTGGTATCTTCATCAGTGATATTCTTTGCTTCTCAGATCTTTGCACAAATGAACAAATGATCCTCGAGATCTTCTGCTACTTCTCCTCGAAATTTTGGTAATCTGATAGTGGGATCGTGTCCTACCATTCTGAATACTGAACTACTACCTCCTCTACGTGTTGTAGATACTTGACTAGTGTTGCCTGAACTGGCTCCTCTAGTTGTTTCTCCTTGTGTAGATGTACTTCCTGTTGTCGGAATTCCTCCAAACTTCGGTTTTCTAAATGGTGGTGTTCTCTTTAGTGTATTAGTCACACATGGGTTTATGGGTTCAACACTGACATTAATATGGATAGGATGGTTGCCTTCTCCTCCCGTTATTGGACCTCTTGTCTTCCTCTCATATGTTGTGCAGGATTTCCTCAATTTGCTCCACATCTCGGAGATCCTCTACCTCTTCCTCATCGCTCACCAAGCCTTACCTCATGGCTACAGCTCTCTTCTTGGTATTCATCTTGTATTGGTAGGGTACTCCACTACGTTGCTTTCCTATTGATGCCAAGATCCACTAAATCTAGTCGTCATCCATCATGATCGGGTCCAAAAATTCCTCCTCCTTCTTGCCTTTATCCTTACCTCCTTCCATTTATCCTCTCTCTGCCATTTCTTCCCCCCCTTCCCCCATGCACACAAGGAAGTTTAGATGTATGATTCCATTTTCATTACACCTTTTTTATATAACAGTATCTTAATAGAATTATACAGTGATCGAATGTACCTTCCTCGAGGTCCACGTAGCAATTCTTGCTCTGCTACGTTGTATGACTTTGTTGTGTCCACGAAAATATCTGTTATGAACCCTGCAATAATACTATCAAGCCAAAATTCTACTACATGGGTGACTTTATTGTTCACCAACTGTAACTACTCAATTTGTATTGGATTCCAATCTAACTTTCGAATCTGATTCATCGTGTGGTTGTCCTTCAACCTTAGTATCCACTCATGTAGTAGATGCAAAAAATCACAGAAAAAGACTTCGTGTAAATTAGTAAACATGTATTTGTACAGATATTTTCGAGATATGATTCTAGGGTTTCTATTATCTTTCTATGCAAACTCTAGCTCTTTGGTTCTCAACCAACCTTTGATTTTTGTTTTTGTGGGGTTCCACAGTCTCAACATTCCCTTCTAGTGGTTCATTTCTCTCTTCCTTTCTTTGTTCTTTTCTCGCTCGGTCCATCTCATCTACTCAATCCTCTCTCATTCCTATGAACGCGGAGAAAGAACCATTTGTTGGTTATCTATTCTTATTTCTTGACCATATGAGGTATTGACCCAGGGTTCATGTCTTTTGGGTTTCCGGAAATTCCTCTAAAAGTATTGGCTCTCCTGGTAAACCAGAAGGCAACACAACACACAGAATGCACCGTCCAGTCTCACTCGAGATAGGTTTAATGGGTGGCTGGAAGACTCAGGTGTTTACAGCTTAGGATTGATTATGAGATAGGGGGTTGTTGTTCATAGCCCTCTACTACAAATTGTGATTGCAATCTACTATTATTCATCGTTATGAAGTTATCTTCCTCAATCTATTTCCTTAACAACACAATCATAGTTCATATCTTTATACTAAATCATTCATTAAGCATAACAATTAACTACTGAAAGAATATAAAGATATGCATACATTCATCTCATTACACAGATATTATCGTGGTTCACCCCTCTTGGGCTACATCCATAAATATTTGTCTCTTGTCTCTCTTATTATGGTAGTTCTGCATCTTTGGCGTCGCGCGCTTATAACTCTCCTCATATGGGTAAGATCTATATGAGGAGAACTAGATCGCACCAGGCTCCATAGCTTGTGATATAATCCTCAGATCTTCCTTCTCTCCTCTCTTCTAATTCAACATCTTACAAAGTAGCTCATAATAGTATTACATAACACATCAACTCGTCCATATCTACCATGGAAAATACAAAAACAAACTCTAATCAAGAACCAACCTCTTACAACAAAACTTGAACTTGCTATTATACCTACGTATCTATATTTATATCTATTGGGCTCTTGAGTCATTTACAATGTATTACAAAAATCCTAATCCTATCGACGTTAGTTCTTCCTCCCATGCGTGTGTGTTGTTCTTCCTTACAATTGTTTCTTTCCTTGTGCACACTTTCTTGCATGCGCGCATGTTGTGTTTCCCCTCCAGTTGTTACTTCAGTTTCTTCACGCTTTATTTTCCCATGATCGTCCTTCTTTCCACTTCGACCTACTTCCAACAACGATCCTCATCTAGTAGAAATGATGAGGATCACCCTGGCCAACCCAATCACAATCAGAGAAGAGCTGAATGGCTTAGATTCAATACATGAGGAGGAAACCATCGATCTGAAAAGCCCCAAAGTTCCATCACCACAGGCTAGATCATCAGTGACCATTCCAACCCAATATGAGATTCCAAGAACACCAGGTGAAACAGGTGTGTCAAATCCCTTGTTTAATCTAATAACCATCTATGATGNAGAGGAGAAATAATATGGGGGAACATCTCCTCCAATTCCTGATGCATCAATTCTAACCCTCTGCAGGGCGACCATGAGGTCGAAGGTGTCTTATACACTGAGTTTCTCGACCTATCAGGGACCTCGAAAGACAGCTCCGGGGATGAGCTAGGTTCAAGTGGAAAAAAAGAGGAAGTGCAACAACTAGAGATTGACACCTCAACAACCAATCACCAAGTGAGTAATAAACATATCGTTGACTCTTCAATTTTGGCCAATACCTCACCAGCCGATGAACACCAGATGAAGGTCGAGCCATCAGAACATATGAAAGAAGTACAAGAACCAGTCCTAGAAAAAATACATACAGTAGGGAGCTTGGGAAACACTCTAACCTAGGGAGAACAACAAATCCCTGAGCCCATTGATGAGGTCATCGATATTCAGGTGATCACTTATGACATGAAGATGAAAGCTATCATGAGGAGGACCACCAAGAAAAGAAGGCTCATACTGGATAGCTCAATTCTCATCACCACAGAGGAGAATTTGTTCATCATAGAAAACGCAAAGACATCTGAGATCATCGATGTAGGGATGGCTATCACTGATGCCATGTTGGATCGAGTGAAGCAAGATGAAAAGGAGTTGGTTGTTGCACTGAAGGAACTAGACCATCTGCACCATTTGGAAAAATACTACCAAGACTCAATGTAGGCCACAATTTTTCTCAAGTTCACGGGCGAAAGACATATTTTCACTGCATGTGTAGCTTATTATCAAGAAGATACCCTTATGGAACTCGCAACTTGCAAGTATGTGGAGAGATGGTATGAAAAATCATACCAAGTTGTAGAATTAATTGACCACATTAGCGCAATGCAGAAGGGACGAGACGTAGAGGAGCATGGTATTCGAGTGTTAATGGATAGCAACATTTCCTAGATCAGGGAAGCAACTGAATACTAGGTTAGTATGGCCCAACAACCGCAGCAAGAAATACAAAAGAGATGGGTCGAGTGCGAAAGAACCTGGGAAAAAATCAATCGGAAGATGAAATGCATTGTCCTCCCAGAGTTTGGATCACCCAAGGACTTTGTTGACTTGCATGACATAGTCAAATGACATGCAGAACAAGATTCGGCATGGGAAGCAGAGATCACACAGGTGGTGAACATGACACCGGATCAAGTACAGAAGTTTATGGAACACCCAATCAAGGCTCGGGAAATTCTGCAATGCTTAAGTGCCAAAGTGATCAAATATAGAAAATAGGCAGTAGAAGTGAAGGAAACCCTTGCAGCCCTGATGGATCAGCATAGATTCCCATATGCTAACACATGCAAGGATCTCTTCATCAAGTGGTTAGAATACAAGAAGAATCATTCAATCTAGTAGAACCACGAGATGATTCCTAGAGGACAAAGAGATTGAGCGCCACACAACAATTTTTTGTTTTACTTAACACCAACTTGTAGTAGCTATTTTTGGTTAGTGATTCTTTATAAGTAGGGGGATTGACCTTTTAGAAGGGGTCGATGGTTTTGGGAAAGGACCCTCTTTTTTAGAATTGTAAAGAACTATTTCTAAACAACCTTAATTGAGAAGTTTTGTTTAGAACCAGAGACAAAATATTGTTTTTCATCAAAGGCATTATGTGATTGGATGGAGGAGGAATCACTTCAACCCTTTATTTCAGTAATTGATGTTGTAACAAGTAAGAGTTTTTTGAATCTATTGATAAGCTATATGTTTCAATTTTTTTAGCAGTTCTTTTATTCTTAATGATGAAAAGAAAATCTTTTTGTTAATGTGTGATTTATGGTAGAGCTAAGGAAAAGTATTTTTCTTGCAATCATGTTATTACATGTGTATTTTCTTTAAATGATCGTATCTCAGACACTGTTGAAATACCAACAAGTAAATGTATTATTACTAGACTTGTAATAGGTGTGAATATATTTGTCTGCATGCTTGAGCATGAGGGTTATCCTGGGCTAAACCTTCTTCAGTATTTAAGAATCCCCTCTATCAGTTGGTTTATACCAACACACCTCATTTTATCAAACTCATCTAATAAAAGAAAAGACAAAAAGAGAACGTTTAACTGAAGGAGGAACTTTCACAGAAAAACATCTTTTCAATCACTAAGTAAATCCCATTGATAAATTAGCTAGATCAAAAGATTTGGAGAACCATTCCACCATAAAACGTTGTAGAGTCTAATTCGGCCTCTAAGGCAGGTTTGGTTCCTACTGTTGATTTAAAGGGATCTTAGACCCCTCAACGAGACTCAAAACTGGGGTATTAAAATAAAAAATGTTTTCAATATTTATAATATGAATTTATAGATGCTTTAGAATGGGGAAGATAGAATTTTGGACCAAAAAGGGTCAGTTTGGGTCAAATTTGAAAATCACACTAATGAACCCTAACCAAAAAATCCTCTTTTTTTGGCAGGGTGTCAACGAAATGGACTTTTTAAATATCATACCTCAAGTGAAATAGACCAAGATGTCCTTACTACATTCTATGAGTTGATATATGTCCAGGGGTCATTCATTTTTGTTGAACAAAGTCTATATGAGAAATGTATTCCCTTGTTATAGTAACTATCTAATTACTCCTTGTAGGTCTAAGAGGCAGCCATGTTAAATGATTCACCCATGAGAAGTAAGTAACATATGGGAATCCAATATGAAATTATAGAGGTAAATATTCTAAGAGGGTTATAAGACCCTAATTATAGCTATCAAAAACCTAACCACAGAAGGTAAGATAATTCGTTTTCTTTAGCCACCATCATTGTTGTTCAATATGTGTTATACTCTTTGCATGACTAGTGCTAGTGACTACGTTGCACCAAGTGTGCGACAGTGGCTATAGCCACCCTGTTCTTGGGGGGTCATAGGGTGGTGGAGCACCCTTGTTCGGGGGGTTCACAGGGGGGCAGTGCCCCCGATTTTTTTTTGGCATTGTTTGCATCCATTTTTAAGTGGCTTTCTAGAACACAATTTTTGCCAATGGTTTTCTAATTCCAATTAAGGAATTAGGGTTGACTAATCTAGGTCAATGGATTAGGGGTTTTGGATGCCATGGGATCTTATATATGTATTATATTGTAAAAAATGAAGAAATGATGAATATAATATTAGAGGTGCAAAACTAAATAGGTTGTTGGTTTTCCCAGTTTGGGTTTCCAAGGTAAACTCTATGTGTAATGTGTGTGTGTTCCATTGTATCATGTTTGTTTTTATTAAGAATCTATTTGTAGTAATTAATTGTACAAGGTTAAAATCTATATTTGGTATCAGAGTTGTTATTGACTTCAAGGGGATGATTTTGTGGCTAAGGGTTTGGTTCGGGTCTATGATAAGTGTTGTTACAGTGGGAGATCTGTGGTAATGATTCTTCATGTGAAATGAAATGGCGAGTAGTTTAAAAATAGAGATCGAGAATTCAATGGGAAACGTTTTGAGTAGTAGAAGTTCAAGATGGAAGATATATTAATGGAAAAAGATCAGTGGATCGACATGGATCCAAGTACTGCACCTACAGGAATGTCAATAGAAGACTAGGAACTGTTGAATCGGAAGGCGAAGAGCACAATCTCGTTATGTCTCTTAGATTTAGTATTAATGAATGTTTCAGGGGAAGATACAACCAAGGATTTATGGAATAAGTTGGGGACTTTGTATTATTCTAAGTCCCTAGTAAAAAAACATTTCTTGTGGAAGAAGTTGTATAACCTGAGGATGAAATATGGAGACTCAATGATAGAGCATCTGAACACCTTCAATACAGTGGTAAGTAATTTATTATCTATTGATATTAATATTTCTGATGAAGATAAGTGTATCAATTTATTGTGCTCTTTACCAAACTCGTGAGATAGTCTGGTTGTGTCCATAGGTAGTAATACAAATACTTTAAGTTTTGATGATGTGGTCTCATTGTTTTTGTCGAAGGAGAAGAGGTGGAAGAACATGGAAGGATAGGGTGTAGATGCATTATTTGCAATATGACTCTCCCAGGAAAGAAATAGATGTAAGTCCTCAAGTTGGAGATCTAAATCTCCTAGAAATTTTGTAAAGGTATGTTGGAGATGTGGAAAAGAAGGGCACTACAAGAAACAATGTAGATCCAAAATTGTTGAGAGAGGGAAGGGATCTAAAGATGATCCTTCTACAGAAGAAAAAACCTTCATATAAGAAGGAGGGGATCTGTACTTGGATTCTTCAATCACACATGTATATCATGAGGCATGGTTTTTGACTTAGGTGCATCCTTTCATATGACTCATAGAGAGTGGTTTTGAGAATATAAAAGGTATGATGGAGGTGATGTTTTCCTAAGTCATGAATAAACAACCAAAACCATAGGATGAGGAAAATTCAAGTTGAATATCATGGATGGAAGTAGTATAAGACTCCCAGGTGTTATACACATCCTAGGATTGGCCATAAATTTGATTTATGTAAGAAAAATGGATGATGCAGGCGTAAAAACAGTGTTTGAGAAAGAAGCCTGGTTTGAGGGGAAATGGTGTTGATCAAGGGAGTTAAGATTGGAACTCTATATAAGCTACAGGGAAGAACTATTAGTGATGGGTGAAATACTTCTATTGTTCTTGAGATTTGAGATGAATAAGAAAAAACTCCTACAGTCTCCAGAGAAAAGACTATGTTGTGGCATCAAACACTGGGGCATATTCGAGAGAAAGGCCTTCAAGTAATACATGGTAGAGGTATGGTTGAAGGTATGTCTAACATCTCTTTGGATTTTTATTTCTGTGAACATTTCATATATGGGAAGTAGAATCGAGTAAGATTCCCCTCCAGTGCAACGAGGGTAAAGGGAGTTTTATAGTTTGTGCACAGTGATGTGTTTTAACCTGTGTTGGTTCCATCACTGGGAAAATATGTGTATTATGTATCACTTATATATGAATTCCAAAGGAATGCATGTATATATTTACTTAGGAATAAATATGAATTATTTGACATGTTTAAAGAGTTTAAGGCTCTTGTAGAGAATTAAACAGAGAAAAAAATTAAGGTTCTTAGGAGGGATAATGGTGGAGAATTCTGCATAAATGAATTCGAAGAATTATGAAAGAAGTGTGGCATATCAAGGTAGAAGAATAATTCATATACACCTCAGTAGAATGGAGTTGAAAAAATGATGAACAAGACGCTGATGGAAAAAGTGAGGTGTATGCTCAATAGTGTTGGGTTAGGACAAGAATTATGAGCGAAGACAATGGGTATTGCATGTTACCTAGTCAATCGATCAGCCTCATCAGTGTTGGATGACAAGACTCCACATGAGTTATGGATTGGTAATAAACCCTCTCTCACACATCTCAGGGTATTCAGTTGTGATGCATATGTTCACATTCCAAAGGAAAACAAGAGTAAGCTAGATAAAAAGGCTGAAAAGTTTATCTTTATTGGGTATAAAGATGGCCTAAAAGGTTATAAGTTTTGGAACCCGAAAACTAAGAAGGTAGTGTATAGCCGAGATGTGGTATTTGGAGAAATAAAATATGTTGTCAAACAAGAAGTCCTACCAAGGAAGGAAGAACCATAGAAAATAGAGTTTGGGTTGAAGGATGATGAATCAGACTCTACAGAAGAATAGGAATCAACATAAGAAGATCCTCATACTCTAGTATTGAGGAGATCGATTTGAGAAAGAAGGAAATCGAAAAGGTATGCTCCACCTGATTTCCATTCGAAATTTTCTTTGTCTATTACTGATGATGATCCTAGAAATATTAGGGAGGCAATGGATTCAGAGGATGTAAAACTCTGGAAAAAGGCCATGGTAGAAGAAATGGCATCCTTGGACAGAATTGCGGCTTGATATCTAGTGTATTTTCCAACTAGAAGAAATCCCATTGGCAATAAATGGGTGTTTAAGAAGAAGTTGAATGCAAAAGGTAAAGTGAAGAGATACAAATCTCTATTAGTAGCAAAAGTATATTCCAGGTAGAGGGAATTGACTTTGGTGATATTTTTTCTTATGTTGCTAGGTTAACTTCTATTATATTTATTTTATTTGTTGCTACTTCATTTGATTTTAAAGTAGAATGGATGGATGTGAAGACAACATTCCTACATGGGGATCTAGAAGAATAAATCTACATGAAGTAGCTAGAAGGATTTAATGTGAAGGGAAAGAAAGAGCTAGTATGCAAGATGAAAAGGTCCATGTATGGGTTAAATAAATCACCAAGGATGTGGAATAAAAAAATTGATACTTGTGTGTTGGGACTTGGATTCACAAGGAGAAAAGCAGATCACTATGTGCATTTCAAATTAAATAGTGATCATATTATTTATTTGTTCTTGTATGTGGATGATATGATGTTGATAGGAAATGATAATGATATTATCCAAGATGTGAAAAATCGTTTTTCCTCTAAATTTGACATGAAGTATCTTGGTGCTACAAATTTCATTTTGGGTATGGAAATCAAAAGAGATCGAGCAAATAGGAAACTTTGTTTAAATAAAAGGAAATATGTCGAGACAATATTGTAGAGATTTAATATGTAGGAATGTAAACCAGTGAGGGTTCTTATTCATATAAGTGAAAATTTATCAGCGGATCAGTGTGCCAACACACATGAAGAGGAGGATGACATGTTATGTGCTCTATATGTGAGTGTGGTTGGTAGTTTGATGTATGCAATGGTATAAACTAGACCATACATTACACATGCAATGGGACTTTTGAGCAGGTATATGTGAAAACCAAGGAAGGAGCATTGGATAGTAGTAAAGAGGGTTTTTCAGATATTTGTGTGGCACTACTAGTTATGGATTGTGTTACCAAGGAAGACTAGGATTGGATAGATTGTTGGAAATACATGGCTTTGTTTATGCAAATTGGGCTTGAGATATGGATCACAAAAGATATACAAGTGGGCATGTGTTTAACCTGTTTGGAGGAGCAATCGGTGGAATGACAAAAATATATTCTGTAGTGGCACTCTCAACTACAAAAGTTGAATACATGGAAACCACTCATTTAAGCAAGGAAGTAGTGTGGTTACGGAGATTGTGTTCAAGTATTGGGTTGGTACAACAAGCTGTAAGGATAGATAGTGACAATCAGAGTGCAAAAATCATTTTAATAAAAATCATATTGATGTTCAATATCACTTTGTGAGAGACGTTTTTGAAGAAAACAAGGTGCTGAAGATGAAGGTGGACACTTTGAATAATGTTGTAGATTCATTAACAAAATCTGTGAGAATTGATCATTTCTCTTGGTGTAGAGGATCTATGGGCCTTGCTACCCTAGATTTGTTGACTATGTAACCATGTGACCCCCTGTATGTAAAGAAAAAAAAAAGTGGGAGAATGTCGGGTATGTATGAGTCTGCAAGTTTTCACAATTAGTCATAATGTTAGTGAAAACTCCACACACATTTTTTATCTAGAAGTTTCACTAGCATTATATTGGGTATGTGTTATATTCTTTGCATGACTAGTTCTAATGTCTGTGATGTTTCAGGCATGCGGGGGTTTGTAGGCAAGGGGCACTAGTGCCCCCCTACCTGAGGGGTCAGAGGAGGTAGGAGCCCCCCTTCATAGGGGATTCGCAAGGGGGCGGGAGCCCCCTACATCAAGGTTCAGGGGCAGTTCCCCCAAAAAAAAATTGGCATTTTTTACCTCTGTTGTTTAGTGGATTTTCAACACATGGTTTCCATCGAGGGTTTTCTAATTTTGATTAAGGAATTAGGGTTTTTAACTAATATGGGTCAATGGATTAGGGGTTTTGGATGCCATAGGATCCTATATATGTATTGTATTGTAAATAATGAAGATATGATGGATATAATATTAGAGGTGCGGCTCTAAATAGGTTGTTGATTTTCCCAGTTTTTGTTTCTAGGGTAAAACTTTTGTGTAATGTGTGTGTGTGTGCATCATTGTATATTTTATGTTTTTATTGATAATATGTTTGGAGTAATTAATTTTACAAGGTTAAAATCTACAATTGTTCCATAGTACCATCAATTAATATGGAGGAGATACTGACATAGTAGAGAGGGAGAATAAAACTATTATATCAATCATTTATTTCAAACACTCTTCACTTTTAATATCTTAGTTGGATCATTATCAACTTCAACATGTTCTCTTTTTCCATCACCATGTAATTTGTAGATATTTTTCTTCAAGTCTTCGACAATGCTACATGGATTAGACTCCCTAGCCTTGCTCACTTGTGCATAATTTCACTTGTAGAAACCTTTTCTTGGTTGATTTTGAAGAGGTTTGGGTGAATATTTTTGGGTTTCTTAGAGGATATGTTTTGATAGATTCTATATTCTAAGTTTGTTTGGGCAATGCTAAGGGTCAAATTATTTTCATCATTTCATCACACTTGTATTCCCCATATCAAAAAAAATTAAGAGGGACCTTATTTTAATGTTTATTTGGGCATTTAGACCACTTTTTTCCCAAGTGACTATTGAAGTGGATGTTAAAATGTAATATTTACTTAGTCGAATTTATGAGTGAATTTATTGACACCGTTAGTGGTTGATTTGTTGTTAGATTCCTACCCTAAATTCCCTAGTTATGGGTACATAGTAGTGAGATAATTAATGTACAAGACCATAATCTTTGAATAATGCCCCTAGCCCACTAGGTAGTTGGTGTGTGGTTAATTAATATAAAAGGGTCATCCTTATAGATAAGGACTTCTAGGGATTTTATACTCATTAATTTTGGAACCACTAGTGGATAGGGATTAGGTAGTGAAAAAGTATTTATCGAGGTAGGAATCTATGTAATTGTATGAATGATTATTACTGGAGTTATAATCAATTGGAGGTTTCCCCATCAAAGAGGCAAGTGAAGATTGCTCCCTTTTTGGCATATCAATAAAGAGTTATATTTTCTATAGGTGTTGTGTTTTGTTTTATTTGTCTTTTATTTTATATCAATTAACTTTCTCCATATATTTCTCTTAAACTCTCTATAATTTCTATTTAAGTACACTACAAAATGGTATAAAGGCACTTTCCTGTGCCAACATGCATCCGAAATTCAAAGATATTTTTTTCTAGAGACATGTTTTAGTGTCTAGGAAAATAAATATTTTCCATTCAATATGTTAACCTATGGGTGGGATGCATACACATAGGGAATACAAGTGGGGTCACCTAGTTAGATTCCCTTGTACACCTTTGTAGCTACCTAGTGAGTAATATTGGATTATATAGAATCTATTCACATATTCAATCCAAATGCCCTTCAGTATATCAAAATCCTATTGTGAATACTTGAAACCACCCCTACAAAACCCTTTCAATAATTTTCTACTATAGTACACCAATAATGACACTCGAAGAGATGACACTTGTGTACGGAATCGGTTAGTACAACTAATGGTACAATTGATCCTTTTTAGTTAGCATTGTAACATATCAACTAATTACTCTTGTTGGAAACCCTTGGGTATTATATTTATAGTGCATGGCATTCCCTTTCTTTAAAGGAATTGTTGAACCTTTGTCGCATAAGAAGTAAAATTCTTATATTTCAGTAGTAAAAATAAATAAAAATACTAGAAGTAGTCCTAGGTCAGTGTGGACCATTTAGAGGGACCTATTCCAAAAGAACCATTGAGAGAATCTAATCACATCGATGTAGCTCATTGATAACCCTTTAATTGGAGACAAGTGGTCTGTAAAGTGGCCATAATCTTGGAATAGACCCACTTAGTAGTTGGCAGGTAATAAATATCCCCCTAGGTAGTTAGAATTAATAATATAATAATGAGGGATAGTTGGCATAAACCCTAGGAAATACTCATGAAAAAAGTATTTATGCACATGATTGTTTTTGTATTGGACATGTTGAGTATTATATTGTAGAATGCATGGCTCATGAAGTGATTTCTTCTGTAATGAATATTTAATATTGGTGACGTACCTTAAGGGTCTTCTCTACATTCTTGTCTTCATTCTTGTGTTGTCTACTGTGTGGATCTATTGTGTTATTCTCAAGTTTAAGGTCTATCTTCTATCTTCAAATATACTGAAGGTACAATACAAGTGGTATCAAAGAACTTTCCATGGAATGATTGGGAAATGAATGTGTGTGTGTGTGTGTGTTTTACATATTTTTCAAGGAAAAAAGAAGGATATGATACTCAAGTCTATTACTATAGATTTCTATGTAGAATCTAAAGAAACAAATTATGTATCTACGTTCATTATGAAAAATCACCCAATTTATAGTAATAATAAATGAATAAAAAAGCATTCAAATTGGAGTCCAAGAAGTGAAGATATCATTGATTTAAAATCAGTTACTTTAGGGATTTGTGTGTTACAGTTGCAAATTTATTCTAGCTATTGTAGAGAAGATATATTTTGATAGGTTGGTCAAATTGAAGTGTAATACCCAAAATTTTACCCCTAACATGTCTTCAATCATAATATGTAAATGTTGTAAATATGCTTGTATGGGTTCCTAATGTAATGCCCAAGGCCAAGGCCTGACTAGTGAATGGCTAGGCGTGTATGATGTAAATATACATATATGGACCATGTGTTAGGCTTAAAATGGTATAATCAAGTTATGTAAACATTAATGTAGAATATAATATAAAGGTCCAAGATTGTCGTGTAGAGCAAGAAAGAGGCTATGATTCCATTAGAGGGGATCAAGAAAGGGGGCCTAAGGGAAAGTAAATCCTCCATTTCCTATTATCAACCTTAGAGATCTCTTTTTCCACCATGTGCCTTAAATGAATCCATCCACCTTCTTTGACTTATTAAAACCAATCATTGAATGTATGTGACAGGTTAGTGGGAAATTGCACTCATTTAGTTATGGGAGCATGGATTGAGTACCATCATTATGGTAATTGTAAGAGTCCTACATTCATGTAGTCAGAAGTAATTTCAGCCATCATTTCATTGATCCTCTCATTATATTGATTCTAAATTTGGTTCCATCACTCTCATGTTTATTCTCTCCATGACATTCATGTTGTTGGACAGTTGGTTGTCATTGATGTAAACCCTTGGAGAGTGATATTGGAGATTGATGTCAACCCTTGGAGAGGTCTAGATATGTTGGAAAGTTGATTGACACTTGTATGATCAATATTGATGGTGAGTTAGTTGGGTACATTTGATATAGTCTACATGTAGCCCCGGAGGTGTGGTTATGAGACACAAAGGTGATTGAGAAATATGGACATGAAAGACAACAAAATTGTAGATTAGACACTCATAGATGGATAGGCCTTGTCGTGTAGTTTTCAGTGATATGTGGTACGCCACATGGTTCCTCACAACTAGGGAGATATGGCCTTGTGAAGTTAGAAGCCCCAAAGAGTGATCAAGAAGCCCCTAGTTGGTTACAAGTCTTAGTCAAAGGGTAAAGTGTTTGAAGCAAGAAAGCCCTAAAGGAGAGAAGTTACTATGAAAAATTATATAAACACCTCAAGGAGTCACTCGCAAGCACATTCACACACTTATTGATTGATTATCTTTCTTGTGATATAGAGATAGTTTGCTAAGGTTGTGACGACATATTTCTGAGGTAGAAAATGAAGGTCAGAGGAAAAAGTCTCAGGGTTGCAACAAACCCTAGTTTCTGAAGTATATGTGATTTGCAGATCAACAGGGCATAGATGTACGTGGGATGCAGTGGAGGAAAGAACGGATATCGGTGGGCTATATAAGAGCAAGCCATGTATATGTAAAAGGACTTTTGAAAGTTTGTGAAGGGATGTTGGTACTAGGTTGCTAAGGACTGTGGAAGAGTTATAGGTCAGTTTATAGTACATCAGGTCAGCTACAATATCAAAGGTAAGTCTTAAGGGTTATGGTTATGGTGTTATGGTACATGCATGGTGATGATAGTATGTGATATAGTACATATTGGTGATGTTATGGTACATTGATTAGAAGCATTATTGGTTATCTTGGTGTATGTTTTGGTTACATGTCATGGTACATACTTGAGGCTTGGTATATTTTTTTATGAGGTTGCATCTTGGTGATATTGAGGAGTTTGAGGACCTTGGTATATGACTTGAGGTACATCATTGAATGCATGGTACATGTTGGTTGATATCTACTTGGTGAGATACATTGTTGGTTTATATCTTGGTTTATTGGTGTGTGGCATGACATGGTATATGATTGATACATGGTATGGTGTTGATGTACATGGTTGATGTGCATGGTTGGCATATGATATGATACTTGGTATGGTGTTGATGTACATGGTTGATGGTGAGGCATATGGTACAGGTTATGGTGCATGTTTGATGCACAGTTTGCTATAGGTGTTGGTGCATGGTTTATGCACTTGTTGAAGTACATGTTGTGGTACATGGTTGATGCTTGGTATGGTACAGGTTGATGGTTTGATATATTCTTTGGTACATGGCTGAGAGACATACCATGTGATGGTATGTTGGTGATCTTGGTACATGCTTGGTAGAGGCATGTATTGGTGATGTTGGACATCTAGTTGAGAGGTGCCCTTGGTAGATGATCCATGTGAGAGGATATGGTTGAGTAGCAATGATAGTGACAGGTTGGATACAATGACATAGGTTTTACAAAAACAGAGACAGTGGCAGTGAAGATGTGAAAGTTTTGTAGTAGTTCGCGAGTTGCATAGAAGAGAGGCGTGAAAATCCACAAGTTGAAATAAAGAGAGCCACAAACATCTGTGTGTTTCAACATAGATAGGTCATGGATATGTAGAAAATATTTGAAGAAGATTGGAACATGTTGTGACAAGATTTTAGTGACAGTTGTGATAGTGACAAAGTTGATTCAGTGACAATGACAGAGTTGATTCAATCACAGTAACAATGGCAGGTTGTCTACATTTGGCATTTATATTTCAGGGTGGCAGGATGGGGCAAGAAAAGGGGGTTGTAGCCTCCTTCTGGTTGGAGGTAGATAATCAGGAAGTTGGAGCTTCCTTCAAGTTGGATCCTGAGAACTAGGTGGGTGTATCCACCTTCTGGTTGGAGCTAGAAAACCCAGGGGGTTGTAGCCTCCTTCTGGTTGGAGCCAAATAATTTAGGGAGTTGTAGCTTCCTTTAGGTTGGAGCTTGTAAATTGGCGGTTGTATCCTCCTTCTAGTTGCAGCTGGAGAATTGGGAAGTTGGTTTCTTCCTATGAATGAATTCTTGATATACATAAGAAATCATTTCATGGTTTTCTCATATTTGGGTTTCCATGTAAATACTGGTGTATTGTGTTCTTGATGTGTTGATGTGATGTTGTTTATGATTACATTCTTATGATATGTATATTGAATGCAATCATAGATGATATATTGATGATAAATTATTGTACATTGTTGATAAAGTGAAAGGATATATATTGTGGTTAAAAGTGGTATAAAGTGCTCATACTGATTCACCCCCCCCCCCCTTAGTATTCCAACACATGTTGTGCNCTCTTCTTTTGTTATCCATGGGAAATCTTGAAAAGGGGTTGTAATCAGCAACACTAAGACAATATTGAAAACTTTGGATGAAAGAGTGATGGTTGTAGAGAAACATATATGTTGGGAAAGTTAGGAAACCTTCACCCGCTATAGATTTTATTTTCTTTGAATGATAGAGAACCAAGTATTAATTTGGTAGGAAATTCTTAGAAAGAATACAACAAATTGGACTATTTCAGCACACACTAAAGAGCACTATAAGGGAAGGGTACTATGAGGCACTATTAAGAAAATAAAGTGTAGATATTCCTTGTGTTGTGTGGGGTAGTAGAAGAGATTTCATTGGTTGTTTATGCTTGGATAAGGTGCATATAATGCTCTATGGTGAGAATATTGTCTAACCATGAGAGAAAATGGGTTTGGCTAAGAGAGAGAACCTTGTAGCTCATTTCCTTCACATTGGTGGCATTATAGCCTGACTTGAGGGTGTTATCTATAGAAAATTCCTATGTTTGGGAGGAAAACAATTTGTACACAATTAGTTTCTCGGGCCTTCTTTAGTTAAAACATAAGTTCTTTATAATTAACTATGAATATGAAAAATATATGTTTGTTTTCTATTATAAGAATGGATGTATCTTGCATGTTGTGTGTAAATGTGCTTATTATTTCCATGGAATTTATTTAAAATTAAGACACTCGTGGGAAGCTTAATTAGTTGTTATGATGGGGATTTGGTGTCTGGGGGTTGAAATTTGGAAATCGGTATCATGGCTACATTTATATGACTCGGATTGTTGGATAGGAACACTACAAAGTGGTATTGAAGCTCTAGTT
>JASDQU010216088.1:0-18260 GCA_032191745.1 Picea mariana
TTGTAAAGTGTATTTCACTTCAAGTATAAAAGTGAATCACTATAAGTAGCTTTAATATTTTATTTTAGAGTTATTTATTTTGCATGCAACTTTTCTTTTATAAAGTAAATTCATTGTAAAAGTGATCCCCAATTATCTTTATAAAAGTGGGTCACCTCATAAAGCAACTTACACCACCACATGGTCCTTTGATTATCGTTTATGCCTTTTTTTTTAAAGGGAATAACTCTCACATCTGAAGTCCGTTTTCAGTGTTGTTTTTTTTAAACCACCTAATTTTTCAAGATCTTTCCATCCAAATCATCAGTTTCAGTTTTTAAATCCATATTATCTGCATATTTAATATGGATTCTACAAGTAATCTCTTACTTACCAGCACCAACTACTTCCAATGGAAATCCCATAAGAAGGATTTATTAAGAAGTAAAGGCTTGTACCAGATTACCTTGGGAAAGGAAACAACACCCACCGATGTTGATAAGAAAGTCAAATGGGATAATATGAATGATGAAGCATGTGGATTAATCGAAATGTCTATCTCTCATGATTTAAGGTTCCACATTCAATCAATTGATAAACCCAAAGAAGCTTGGAAAAATATTGAATCTGTGTTTGGTAAACACAATACTATTCGATCACAATAGTTAGAAAATAAAGTATTGACTTTAAGTCCAAATGATTTTTCTTGCATTGAATACTATCTATCTAAGTTTAAAACTCTCAGAACTTTATGTGAAGAATGTAAGATAAAGATAGAAGAAGATCGTTGCATCTATATTATTCTTTCTAAGCTAGGTAGTGCATATTTTGTGTTTGTATCTACCATTTATGCCATGCAAGAGGCTCTAGGGAAAGGTTATAAAAAAAACCAGTCTTGAGAACTTTTGTGATGCTTTAATTAGAGAGAAAGATAAGCTTGTACAACTTGGAGTGATCAACACTACAGGTACCTCCAACAAAGCCTTAGTCATCCATCAGAAAGATAAACCCAAGAATCCCAAGAAGCAGCATCCTCACCACAACAACAAGCAATATAAGGTTCCCAAACCCACTCAGATAACTTCCACTCCTAATGGTGACAAAGGAGAAAAATATAAAAGTAAGAACACTGACAGACATTGCAACTTTTGTGATAAAGATGGTCATGATGAGTCCAAATGTTTCAAGAAGATGGTAGGTTTAGAAGCAACGATGAAGAAGAAGAACATTAGTATTGATTCTACTTATTCTTCTTCTTCTCATGGACATGCACTTTATGCTTCTGGTTTCTCCTTTAATACAACTTCTACTTCTTTTTCTGATGAGTGGTTTATTGATTATGGAGCATCTTATCATATGGCTAAGGATAGAGACATATTTTCTTATCTAAATGAATGTTACACCAAGAAAATATTTGTTGGTGATGATAGATCTCTTAGTGTTGAAGGATCTGGAACAGTTCAAGTAGAAAACGGTAATTTCAATGATTTATTATGTGTTCCAAGTCTTTCTTGTAACCTTCTATTAATATATCAAATCACTCATTCAAGTGAAGGTAAAACCGTAGAGTTTTCACCTCACCAAGTTGTAATAAAGGATCTAAAATATCCTAAGCATGTTATTTCAACTAGAATTGTTGATGATATTACCAGGTTGTACAAGTTTGACAACTTTGGGTCATCATCTTTTTCATCAGTTTTTGTTGCTCATAGCAATGACTTGAGCAAACTTTGGCATGAGCGGTTTGGTCATCTAAACTATCGCTCATTGCAACAACTATGTAATCAACAAATGGTGATTGGTATTCCTCTTTTTTCATGCAGAGATGGTGTTTGTGCCAGTTGTGTTCTTAGAAAACATCATTGAGATGTTTTTGACAAACGTGCATCTTGGCACACCTCGGGCCCTTTGCATCTTGTTCACAGTGATTTGTGTGGTCCACTTTCTTCTCCTTCTTTTTCTGGGTGCAAGTATTTCTTAACTTTCATTGATGAATTTTCCATACATACTTGGGTTTACTTCTTAAAACTTAAGAGCAATTTTTTTGACAAGTTTTTGGCCTACAAGGCCCTCGTAGAAAAGAAATCTAGACATCAAATTAAAAATTTAAAAACATATAATGGAGGCGAATATGTGAACAATAATTTTTCAAGTTACTGCACTACATATGGAATCCAAATGCAACACATTGTTCCATATACACCACAACAAAATGGTGTTGTTGAGAGAAAGAACCACACAATAAAAGAAATGGCTAATTGTATGATCCGATCTAAGGGATTAAGTCTAAAGTATTGGGTGGAAGCAATCAACTGTGAAAATTACATAGTAAATCTCACTCCCACAAAGGCTCGTAAAAATATAACATTGAAAGAAGCTTGGACTAAAATTAAACCAGATGTAAGTCACTTCTGTGTATTTGGCAGTATAGCATGGGCTCACATTCCTGATGAGAAAAGGAAAGCATTGTAGCCTAAAAGTGAGAAGTGTATATTTTTTGGTTATTCTAAAGATGTCAAAGATTATAGACTTCTTCAACCACATTGTAATGAAATTATTATTAGAAGAGATGTTAAATTTGATAAAAATCTCTTGGCCTGTGAGCCTAATTCGGCGATTGTGCCTTCTTCGGCCTGCGAGCCATCTTAGATGTTTGTTCCTTCTTCTATTACTATTCTGGTTTCTTCTTCAGATGATGAAAGTGAGGATGAAAATCCACCTCTACCTACTCACCTTCCTCCAGATGAGTCCTTTGAACCTGAACCAACACCATCTCCACGGCTTCCTAGATGGGTCCATTCAACACGAGAAGTAGTTGGTGATCTTGTCAGTGATCCTTTAGATCAACGTCGGACACTTTCACAATTCCAGTGAGCCTATTCTCTTTTGGATCAAGTTTCAGAGACTCATGATCCAAAGACATTTGCAGAAGCTTTAGGTCATCCATATTTGGATACAACAATGAATGAAGAGTATTGTTCTTTAATGGCCAACGATACCTGGGATCTTGTACCTCTTCCAAAATGAAGAAAACTTTTGAAATGTAAATGGGTCTACATAACTAAGTATGCATCAGATGGAAGTGTTGAAAGACACAAAGCTCGGTTAGTTTCCAAAGGATTTTACCAAGATGAAGGAATTGACTATAATGAATCCTTTGCCCTTGTTGCCAAAATGAATTCCATTCGCCTTGTTATTTCCCTTGCTGCCTCACATAAATGGGAGTTCCATCAGATGGATGTTAAATCCGCCTTCTTGCACAAAGATTTGCAAGAAGAAATCTACACAGAACAACCTCTTGGCTATGTCTAGAATGACTCTATCCTTGTTTGTCACCTTAAGAAATATTTGTATGGTCTTAAGCAAGCTCCCTAAGCTTGGTATGCCAAAATGGACAACTTTCTTATTGACATCGGATTCTCTAGATGCCATTCTGATCCTAATGTCTATACCAATAAATTAGGAAGTCATCTCATAATACTTGTCCTTTATGTTGATGACCTTATCCTTACTAGTAGTGACTCAAAACTTTTAAACCATGTGAAAACTAGCCTTAAGAAGAAATTTGAAATGACAGACTNGCCTCCAAGTTTTTCAAACCAATGAAGGATTTTTTCTTTCCCAGACTAAGTATGTTTGTGACCTTCTTCGTCGCTTTCACATGGATGATTGTAAAACTTGGAGTCAAGCTTAATGACACCTATACTTCTCCTGAATTTGATGCCACCCTGTACCATCAGTTAGTTGGTAGCCTCTTATACTTGAATCATACCTATCCCGATCTTTCCTTTATTGTTGGTATTGTTTCCCGGTATATGCAAACACCCCATGAAAGCCATTGAAAAACAGCTAAAAGGATACTTCGTTATGTCTGTGGTACAGTTCAGTTTGGGATACATTAAAGTTCAGGGGAGACTCCTTTATTGGTTGGTTTCACTGATTCAGATTGGGCCGACAACCCTGATGATCAGAAGTCTACTGCAGGTTATGTTTCCAACCTTGGTTCAAGACCTATCACTTGGGAATTTAAGAAACAATAGGCTATTGCACTTTCTTTAGCAGAAGCAAAGTACCAAGCAATGATAAATGTAAGTCAGGAAGCCTTGTGGATTCGACAGATCCTTTCAGAGTTTGGATTCCAACAGTAGCATCCGACCAGCCTTTAGTGCGACAATCAAAGTGCCATCAAGCTCTCCAAAGACCCAGTTCAACATTAGCGCAATAAGCACATCGAGATACACATGCACTGCATTATAAAGCTCATTCGTTATCAAGTTATTGAAGTGCTCTTTTTCCCTACAGAAGATCAAGTTGCCGACATTTTCACAAAATCTCTTATAGAAGCGAATTTTTCCAAACTTCAATCTATGTTAGGAGTTCAAGAAGTTGTCATTAAGAGGGAATATGCTCTAATGCCTCCTTCCTTCTCTTATTGTGTCACTATTGTAAATCCTTCAATCCTATCCCAAGTTGTTCTTAAGGGGGGATGTTAGGATATTTAGACACTTAGGAGTTAGTTAATATCTACTTGGTCTAATGTGTCGTTAGGTAAAAGTGTGTTTCTTAGTGTGTTTCTTTAGTATGCATTAGTATGCATTTGTAGTTAGGAAATCTAACGGTCACGATATGTTCCCGACATAGAGTGATCTGACAGTTCATATTCTCCTCGATCTTAACAGCCATCGATCCATGGCTTAACACCCGATTGGTCCATGATTACTATTTAAAAGAGCATGGAGGGTCATTTGTCGATGATCGATTGTGAGAAACTCTCTTATAAAATCTCTCTGTAATATTTTTCTTTTGCAATAATAAACTGTTGTAAGTGGTCGTGTTGGTTGGGGCCATGGATGTTTCTTCATAGGGTTTTACCACATCAAAACATTGATGTGTTGATCTTTGATCTAGTTGTGTGAGTGGTTACTGAAGGTGTTCATCCTCTGTTAGAATACCTATGTTGTCGAACAACAACCACACCTTATCTCCCACCTGTAATTTGTGGGGTACCCAATGCTGATCGTGGCACTGCTTGTACTTGGCATTGGATTTATGCAAAATATCATGAACTTGTTGTTGGATGTGATCAACACATTTGGTTTCCTGGTCATCCTTTGTTTGAGTATGGGAGGACTCTTCCTATGCAGCTGCAATGGGTAGAGATACGTCAATGGGGGTCAATGGTTGGAACCCCAAGCACACCTAAAAATGGTTGTGGCCAATAGAGTTGTGAAGGAATCTATTGTAGCTATGTTGAACATACAGAAGGATTCCATCCCATGTGAATGGATGTTTAGAATTATACATCATCATGATATGGAAAATCATCCTATTGACTACCTCTATTTGCCCATTAGTATGTGGGTGGAAGGAAGTTGATTTGGTCATCTTGGTGTCCATCATCAACCATAGGCTGGACCAAAAAGTGCTCAGGAACCTATTGTCTCGATCGAAGATAATAGTTTATGGGATCCCAAAATGAACCCAAACATGTGTGAAGAAGAACTTGGTGGTGGCCTCAGTTTTGATGCTCTTTTTGTAGGGTGCCAAAATTGCCATCTTAGAGAATCGATCAACGATCACGAAGACACAATCATTCCCATGCTTGGTTAAAGGCAGACTGGACATGTATTCCATGGATATGGACTCCCAAGGCCTATCCAGAGTAGGCAGAGGGGCGTATATCCTATGTTTCTTGATGGAGGGATTGACAATGACACAGTCAATGCAGGATCTGATGTATTTGTGAACAACTTGTCGAAGTTTCAGCTAATGAAAATACTTTTGTAGTCCTAAAATTGTCTTTTCTACACCAAAATGTCCTACTTCCTGGCTATAATGAGCTTCCCATATCATCTTTCCACGTCACTTAAATGAATACAAAGGTGGCTTAGATGGCATAACAATCCATCCTGGAGATGAAAGTTGAGAACTATTTTTCCCGCGTTCAGTGTCTTATAGGAAGTAGAAAAATTAGAGTCATTATTTTATAATCATGGCCATCTAGATGTCTCATGTCCACAAGAGTTAATAATTGTGATTAATGTTGCCACTAGGGGTCGACTGAGGCAATCTGCAAAATGGTTGACGCTACCCGTCTTGTACTTGATATTCAAGTAGAATTGTTGCAGGTGGGTGGGTCACTTCTGATGGAAGTCATTTTGTAACTTTCTTTGTGTATGCATGAATTGCAAAGGCCTGTGATCAGTGTGGATGACCGTTTCCTTCCCCAAAATGTAATGTTTCCACTGTCGACATGCATGCAAAATGGAGTACATATCTTTGTCGTAGGTAGGGTATCTTCAAACATCATCAGATAGAGTTTCACTATGATAGGCTACCGGATTCCCATGATGAGTGAGGACTGCACCAATAGCATAATCTGAAGCATATGTCTCAATCTCAAATGGATATTACAGGTCTGGAAAAATGAGGACTAGTGTTGAGTAGAGGAGGAATTTCAAATCCTCCAATACTTTCTGTTAAGGTGTGGATAAAACAAACTTGGCCTTCATTCCACCCATGTTCGTCTGGATTAGGGCCCATGCGATATGAGAGAACCCCAACATAAACCGCCGGTAGAATTTGGTGAGGCCCAAGAAGCTACAGAGCTCGGTCATTGTCTTCGGGGCCAGCCAATTTTGGATGACTTGGATCTTGGATGGATCCACATGTACAACCTTCTCATCTATGATGTATCCCAAATATTTGATTCTTTGTATATCGAAGGAACACTTCTCCAAATTGGCATATAAATTGTATTGTCATAGGGTGCCAAATAACTGCTAAATATGCTCCAAATGTTCCTCCTAAGTTTTGTTGAAGATGAGGATGTCATCCAAATATACAACCACAAAGGAGTTTGTGAATGGTCTTAATATATCATCCATCATCCGCATGAATGTGGTTGGGGCATTAGTCAAGTTGAAAGGCATGACCAACCCCAGTAGGTGAGGCGAATATGTCTTTATACTCCTATACTACTTTGTCCACCTATTGTTGTTGGGAAGAGAGACCATGTGCATAGGTTTTGGTGGTTCCAGTGACCTTATGTTCACCTTCCGATCGAACCATCCAGAGGAAAAATCTCTCGATCTAAGACACCACCTTTCTACACTGCTTCACGGAGATCAAAGAGACCGCGGTATTTGGGACTCCCTCCGGTATCATGTAGAGTTGATCTCCCAAAGTAATAATTACACTATGGGGCCTAGAATCATAAACAACATGACTCTTCCACATATATGTTTTTCCTAGAAAAACATCAAAAAATTTAAGGGGGGAAACATCACACAATACCTCGTCTTTGAAGGGTTTGGTGTCGTAGTGCAGGTGACATTGTTGGCTAACGCGGATGTCTCGTCCCTTGCTGAGCCAATTGATGGTGTATGGTTGAGGATGTGGTGTTATTATCGAGTTCAACCTCTTGAAAACCTCTGCTGAGATTAGGTTCTTCTGAATATTGCTATCAACAATGAAATGGAGTGGGGCTCCTTTGACCCACATCTGTGAGTGGAAAAGGCACTCCCCTTCTTCAGGCTCCTCTGGTTCCTTTGGCTGGACTTTTGTGGTAAAAATGGTGACACTAGTTCTGCATTAATGATTTGTATTCCCCTTTCTAGTTCTGCATCAGAGTCTGAGTTGACATCTTACCTTGGGGATTTCATCTCATCCAACAACCACTGTTTGGAGCGACATTCAATAGTATTGTGCCAAGGTATTTTTTGGAACTTGCACCATTTTCCAGTGTCCTTCTTCAACTTCCCATTACCCTTCTTTGTTGGTGGCTTGGGTTGGTTATCCTAGGGTTGGACATCCTTACTCTTTCCTTTAGCCTAGGATTTAGGGCTACCATACCATACTTTGGTTGTTGCGGATTTGTAGACCTGAACTCCCGCTTGTTCTGCTACTTTAATTTATGTTCGATTTTGAAAACATATCGATAAGCATCTCCCAATGATGAGATGTACAGAAACTCCATTTCGGTTTGGATGTACCTGTGTAGATCCCCACGGTATTTTAGGACCATATGTTGCTCGGACTTTTTGATACCCAACTTGGTCCACAAGGTATGGAAAGTATTTTTGAACTTCAGAACTGTTTGGACCCTCTCTTGGCTCAGTGTGGTCCATAATGCTTACTAGTCATCGTAACTTCCAACAGGGTAATATTGTTCCTTTAGGGCATAAAAAAAAGCTGCCCAAGTCGGTCCTGGCCCAAAAATTATAGTCATCCTCGACATGTTGCTCACAGTAAGTCTCCCACCAATATCCGACATGGGGAAGGGCCTTAAGGAGTGCGAAGGTGATCTTTTCATTGTTGGATAAATTGTGGACAAAGAAATAATCCTCTAGAAAATTTAACCATTTTTCTAAAGCATTGAAATCTATCTAGCCTTCAAATAAAGGAATATAAAATTTAACTTGTACCTTGAAAGGAATCACACCTCCAAACTGACTATTGGTTGAAGGTGCCTCTATTGTTGTCTGTAGTTGTTGAAGGATCTGGGAGAAATTATCCATCATCTCATTCCTCTGTCGTGCGAGGGCTTCCTCAAGCAATAGTTTGAAAGGATATCCTATCCCATCATCCCTCTTTTCTTCTGCCATGGAAGGTTGCTTGGGTGTGTGAAAGCGGTTGTCCTCAAGAGAAACAATTTCAAGAACCAAATATATACCCTGACCTCGTCAAGGACATGTTCTTAGAAATAATAGGTGTGCTCGTTTCACCATAGACAATATAAAAATATTGTCACCCAACCATAGGCCGAAGCCACCCTTGAGCACCTTAAACTTGACAAAGAATAATTTTGGAAGAAAATCCTAGGCCTAATAGTCAATCAATGTAGCATACCTCTCTCCAGAGCTAGCACACAAGGCAGAAATTCCAAACCATAACCAAGAGAAAGTCCAATCCTAAACCGAAAATACAAGTTGTAGTATCTGTAGCTGCAACTACTCTCCAGACTTGTGCACTTACCAAATTTCTGCAGTATGCACTCTTAAATTTCTGCAGTTGCGAGTTGTGTCTATCAAATGATCTCTCATGTCATATATTTATACTTCTCCTCCTTAGATGTCTAGACTGATATTTCATTCTGGAGGATAAAAACTCAATATTAAATATTTCCTTTATCCGAATTGTCTTCTAGGGTTATGTCCAATGCTTTGGGTTTTCTTCTTGCTACCCAAAATATTCTATTCTTTTCAAGGTTACACGTGGACGTTAATACCTCCCACAACTACCATAATATCAACACTCCCTCCTAGCTAGGGAGGTATTGAAAGAAATGGTCTTGATCACAAACATACCATTCAACCGGTAGCATCATCATAACCATACATGCTATCTCGTGATTAGATCACGAGCACCATCATCACTATCAGTATCATCTGATAGCATCAATTGCATCATCTCTCGAATCCATACTCCTTCTAAGTAATCAAGCATGATGTTGAATAAGTCACTCACTCCAAAGAGTGATACAAGAACCATTATTCTAATCTTGACATATGTCCTAGAAGAATAATTATTCCAATAGATGTTGGAAGCCACGCCATGGGCTATAAGGACTATTCTTTTAATCCAGACATACATCCTAGAAGAATAAATTTCTTAGACCATTTTCCATCTGGAGAATGCCTGTCCATCAGTACATTGACTATCCATCTAGCTGATAATCATTTTCAACATTACTGATAGTGTACATGACAATTAGAACAATTTTATTGAATAGAACACAACTGTGTCTATCCATAGTAGTACACAACTACTATCCAGTGGTACACAACCACACCAAGTAGCACATGGCTACTTAATCAGTGACACATAGTCACAAACAGTGGAACACATCCACCACAGTAGCATATATCTATTGTCGAGAGACATATAGTCTCCATAGAAATCTTATCATTTGATATCAACCTGCATAAAACAATATCATGATATAAATTGAGTCATTCGGTCCATTCTTCCACTCACATATGTCATATCTAGAAGAGAATCATCCCTCGGAATGTAAAACATAAGCCATGGGATATTTGGACTATTCTTCTAAAGCATATAAGAACAATTGTCCCTAATTTATGATCCTGGACCATTCACCTAACTGGTCCATTCTTCCGACACTATTCATAGTGCAACCTAGAGAGAATTATTATGCCCTAGGGAATGCCTATCCTTGATTGTTGTACCTGGAATATTCACTTAACTGGGCCATTCTTCCGAAACTAATCATAGTGAAACCTGGATAGAATGAGTCTTCCCTAGGGAATGATTGTCCAAACCATTTCCTAATGAAAATGATTGTCCTGCACCAACCTCCAAAACAGACCATTCTTCAAAACTGCTCACAACTGTGAACTTCAAAAGAATGATTGTCTGGTGGGAAAACCATTCTACTTGACCACTACTCAGAGTGAATGCCAAGAAGAATGATTGTCCTAGACCATTCCCCCACATTGGCCACAAGGGGAATCATTGTCTATAGTACATCAACAATCTATCGAACCATTTTCATTACGGAAATGACTGTCCGATCTAGACCATCTTCCAAATTTGAAAATGCCTTTCCATCAAATATCTCAAACCACTTTTTGAACTGGAAAGGAAATGCTCATCCTGGACCATTTTTCGAACTGAAAAATGAATGTCCATAAATCAATAACACATCAGTGCTCCCTCCCAACCTGGAAGTAATCTCTTCCTTTTTCAATAAGGAAGTCGTCTACACAAGCCCTGGCTTGTTTCTTAAGTACACAATTTTTTCATCTTGAACAGAGGCTTTACCAAAATATCTTCTATCTTCTCATCTCTGGAGATATATTGGATAACCACTTCTCTTTTCTGGACTTCATCACGGAGAATGTAATGCTTGATCTCAATGTACTTCGATCTGTCATGGAATACTAGTTTTCTCTGAAGGCTTCATATAGCTCTGATCATTACAATATATCATGGTTGAATTCAACACTTATGTTTCCTGCTAGCTCATGACATCGTGTCAAGGCTCAAAATGAAACATATCCAAGTAGCACTTTTTTTGTCATCATGAGATTTTGTCATGGATTAGCAATCCATCATCCCATACTTCTGATTAATTATTCTGATATACTATCTCTGTCGTAAAAGGTTTTCACCACACTTTTGTTGTATATGAGATACTCTGCATCAAGTTGTTTGAATCCATACAAGGTCTTCTTATATCTGCAGACATGGGTCTCTTTCTAGTATAAGATTCTTTCTCACTTGCTTTATTGGGTAGAGCAGCCTTTTACATGTAAATTCCAATCCATGGATACTACAAGAGGTATATCTGGAACAAGTTATTGTCATAGTCTTCTCCCTCCTTCTGGAAGAACCTCTGAATATTGTAATGCTTCCATTCACAAGTCCTTTTCATATTTTCTATACACTTTTCTTTATCATAACTTCCATTTCTTTTGCTCGATTGTTTCTTAGTGGGTTCAAACCAAGCTGGTAGTCTTGTGATTCTTGATATAATAGCTGGTTGTTCTTGCTTTTATTTCTTTCTTGGAATCTTCATGTTCTTCCTTATGTCTCTCTTTAGATCTTATGTCCATGGGGTATTCTATATGCCCTAAATATTCCAACTTCTTCCTTTCATCATAGGATCATGGATGTATATGGACAACCAAGGGTACTTTAAGGCTTCTTTTCGAAGAAGACTTCTTCTAGAGTCAAACTGAACACATGCTGCTTATCATGGCTACTACTTTCAATTGGAACATGGGAAAATACATCATAATCCTCAATGGATCATATCATTTAGGATTATCTCCCTCCTAATCCTTGCTTCATGCATGAATGCATGCTCTTCTTTTGGAATTATATAATCAGCTCCCTCCATCTAAGAGAGTCCATACTTTCGTCTACATCCTTATTGCCTTATGCAAAGTGTCACAAGGATTTTTCTAATTTCCTCTTGATTGTTGACTTCTTTCTATTTTGACTTCTTCTGGGTTTCTTCAAGTTTGATTATGATTTTAGCTTATCTTGCAGTTGTTACTTATGTAATAGCTTCCATAGGAATTGTTACCAAGGATTGTCAATGTACTTCATCTTTTCATGTGTATTGCTTGACTTGTAGTCATCGTCATAACAATCCTTATCTTGTTATTCTTCCATAGGTATTTTTTCACTTGAACATCTTATCTTCTAAGAAATAGATATGCAAGATATGTACAGAAACTATGTAAACAGGGTATGTACAATAACTATGAAGAATATTGTTACCTTGTCTTAGAAGAAGAAGTTTGTTTTATCCCACTTGGCCTTCATTGAGGGTTCCCTTTCTTCGACAACTGATGCTTCCTGTGTTTCCTTCCTTTTCTTTAACTTAGGACAATGATTCTTGTAGTGACCATATTTTCGACAGTTGAAGCATTGTATTTTTGACATATCTTTCTCTTGATTTGGTTTCTTCCTTGAGTCAAACTTTGTCTTATTCCTGAATTTCTTGAACTTTGTTGTGTAGGCTTGATCATCATCTTTCCTTTGGAATTTCTCTTTTGCGCTAATTCTTGATTCTTCTTGTGCATAACAAGTCCAAAAATCTTCAAATGTGGGATACTCCTTTCTTGTGTTCATGCTTGCAGCAAATGTATCCCATGTCTTGGGAACACCATTGAGTACTATATTTACCAATTCCTTCTCTAAAATGATTTCTTCAATATCTTGTAGTTGATCTCTTAACTAAGAGATTCTCACAAGGTATGATGTTATGTTGTCATCATCATTCATTTTCATGTCACGAAGCTCATTCTTCAGACTCATGTCTTGTCCAATGTTTTTGACTAAGAAGAGGTTAGTTAGGGCATCGTACATATTCTTAGATGAGTCAAGATGAGAGATGTAGGTTATCAAGTGGTATTTTATAGAGTCCACTATGATACTCATGGAATTGATGTCACTGTCCATGAACTTCTCCATAATTTCAACGTTCTGAGGTTCCTTCTCTTTTCCTTCTTCAAACTATGGTTCCACGATCTTTACTTTCACGATATCCAAAAATTTATTCTTGGCAAGGATGATCCCCTTCTAACTTGTTTTCTGACTTCATAGAGTAATTCATGACTGCTTTGACTTGGTCAACCTTTGACTTTGACCAAAAACTCAAACTTGACGTATTAGCTTGCTGAGAGTACCAGGAGGTGCGCTAGGTAAAGGCGCACTAGGATATCCATAAATTAGGTCAATCTCTTCACTTAAGGTGCCTCAACAAGAGGGTTAGGGTTTCATTGCTGCAGCAAAAACTTTGACTACAACTGCAACTGTAACTGAGCAAATCCTCCCAATCTATATTCCAGCAGTTAGAATGTTCAAAGATAGTGTGGGCCCATAACCTGTTAGAAATAATAGGTGTGCTTGTTTCACCATAGACAATATAAAAATATTGTCACCCAACCATAGGTTGAAGCCACCCCTGAGCACCTTAACCTTGATAGAGAATATTTGCAAAAGCAAACCCTAGGCCTAATATCCAATCAATGTAGTGTACCCCTCTCCAAAGCTAGCACAAAAGGCATAAATTCTAAACCATAACCAAGAGAAAATATAAGCCTAAACTAAAAATACAAGTTGCAGTAGCTGCGGTTACAACTACTCTCCATACTTGCGCACTTACTAAATTTCTGCAATGTGCACTCTTAAATTTCTGCAGTTACAAGCTATGTCTATCAAATGAGCTCTAGCGTCCTGTATTTATATTGCTCCTCCTTAGTTGTCTAGGCTGACTTCTCATTTTGGAGGCTAAAAACTCAATATTAAATATTTCCTTTAGATGACTTGTCTTCTAGGGTTATGTCTAATGCTTTAGGGTTTCTTCTTGCTTCCCATAATATTCTATTCTTGTCAGGGTTACACGTGGAGGTTAATACCTCTCGCAGCTACCATAATATCAACACTCCCTCCTAGCTAGGGAGGTATTGAAACAAATGGTGTTGAGCACAAACATGCCATTCAACCGATAGCATCATCATATCCATACATGTTATCTCATTTTTATATCACGAGCACCATCATCACTATCAGTATCATATGATAGCATCAACTGCATTATCTCTCAAATCCATACTCCATCTAAGTAATCAGGGATGATGTTGAATAAGTCACTCACTCCACAGAGTGATACAAGAACCATTCTTCTAATTCAGACATATGTCCTAGAAGAATAACTATTCCAACAGATGTTGGAAGCCACGCCATGGGATACAAGGACTATTCTTCTAATCCAGACATACATCCTAGCAAAATAAATGTCTTGGACCATTTTTCGTCTAGAGAATGTCTGTCCATCAGTACACTAACTATCCATCTAGTTGATAATCATTTTCAACACTATTGATAGTCTACATGGAAATCAGAACAATGTCATTCAATAGAACACAATTGTTTCTATCCATAGTAGTACACAACTACTATCCAGTGGTACACAACCACACCAAGTAGCACATGACTACTTAATCAGTGACACATAGTCACAACCAGCGGAACACATCCACCACAGTAGCATACATCTAATATCCAGAGACATACAATCTCCATAACAATCATATCATCTAATATCAACCTACATAAAAATATATCATGATATAAATTGGGTCATCTGGGCCATTCTTCCACTCATATCTATGAGATCAGGAAGAGCATCTACCCTTAGAATGTAAAACATCAGCTATGGGCTATCTGGACTATTCTTCTCACGCATAGAAGAATAATTGTCCCTGATTTCTGATCATGGACCATTCACCTAACTGGGCCATTCCTATGGCACTAGTCATAGTGCAACCTGGAGAGAATGAGTATTCCCTAGAGAATGTTTGTCCCTGATTGTTGAACCTGGACCATTCACCTAATTGGGCCATTCCTCTAGCACTAATCATAGTGCAACCTGGATAGAATGATTCTGGCCTAGGGAATGACTATTTGGACCATTTCCTAATGGAAATGATTGTCCTACACCAACTTCCAAAATGGACCATTCTTCGAAATTTCTCACAACTATGAACTTCGAAAGAATGACTGCTCGACGAGGCGGACCATTCTACTTGACCACTACTCAGAGTGACTACCAAGAAAAATGATTGTCCTATATCATTCCCCCACATTGGCCACAAGGGGAATCGTTGTCTATGGTACGTCAACAATCTATCGAACCATTTTCATTACGAAAATGACTGTCCGATCTAGACCATTTTCCGAACTGGAAAATGCCTATCCGTCAAAAATCTCCAACCACTTTCCGAACTGGAAAGGAACTGCTCATCCTGGACCATTTTTCAAACTGAAAAATGATTGTCCATAAATCAATAACACATCAGTGCTCCCTGCCAACCTGGGACTATTATCTTCCTTTTTCAATAAGGAAGTCGTCTCCACGAGCCCCCAACTTGTTTCTTATGTATGCACTTTTTCATCTTGGACAGAGGCTTTACCAAAATATCTGTTATTTTCTCATCTGTGGAGATATATTGGATAACCACTTCTCTTTTTTGGACTTCATCATGGAGAATGTAATGCTTGATCTCAATGTACTTTGGTCTGTCATGGAACACTGGTTTTCTCTGAAGGCTTCATATAGCTCTGATCATTAAAATATGTCATGGTTGAATTCAACACTTTCGTTTCCTGCTAGCTCATGACATCATGGCAAGGCTCAAACTAAAACATATCCAAGTAGCACTTCTTTTGTCATCATGAGAGTTTTCCATGGATTAGCAATCCATCATCCCAAACTTCTGAGTAATTATTCTGATATACTATCTATGTGACCATAGAAGGTTTTCACCACACTTTTGTTGTATATGAGATACTTTGCATCAAGTTGTTTGAATCCATACAAGGTCTTCTTATATCTACATACATGGGTCTCTTTCCGGTATAATCATCTTTCTCACTTGCTTTATTGGGAAGAACAATTTTTTACATGTAAATTCCAATCCATGGATACTACAAGATGTATATCTGGAACAAGTTGTTGTCATAGCCTTCTCCCTCCTTCTGGAAGAACCTATGAATCTTGTAATGCTTCCATTCATAAGTATTTTTCATATTTTCTATACACTTTTCTTTATCATAACTTCCATTTCTTTTGATATCAGTGATCCAGATTATTTCAGAAACGATATGAAGGAAGAAATATAACAGAGGCATAACAAAGAAATACACAAAGATATGACAAGGAACACAATAATACAATAAAGCTTAGATTATATTAATGATTGTTTGAAATACAAAAGACTGTAAAATGTAGAAGCACACAAGCTATCTAGAATGGTGGTAGCTTATCTCTAAGAAGAGATGTGTTGGCTACGCTCATTCACAAGAAGCTCGTTACAATGAGGCTCCAAAGGATTTTTTTAACATAAAGCAGAAATGAAAAAACCCTAAACATCCAAAACCTTAACCTCGGGAGATGAAACTCCAAAAGGTTTGTGGGCCCCGATAGGAGTAGTTGATACGTCAACTTTTCGAGAGTGTAATGGATAAACAACTTTAAGAAGACCATACAAAAAAATTCATTAAATAAATTAAGATTTAATTTTATTAATAATTCTTTAATAATTATATGGTTATTTGAAAACTTATTTTATTTTTATTTATCTTATATATAAGAAAGTGAAAAAAAAACTAATAAAAAGCAAATGAAAGTGCTAAACATAAACTAGTTTATTGTAAGGAACCTTAATTCTATTGGATCTAAGTTCTATGTAATGTTTTTAGATTCTTGAAAAAGAAAAAGAAAAAACAACAAAATCAAATGTTGGGCTTACTTGGTGTACTTAAATAGCAATATTCTTCTAAAACAAATCTAAGTTTTAACTAAATTTATAATATTCTTCTAAAATAAAACTAAGGTTTTATAACTTTCATATATATATGAAAGGAAAGAAACAAACACGGTAAACAAACAGTAAGTAAATAAGTACAAGTATAGAAGTATGTAGAAGTAAAGGCAGATGCTTTAGCCCACTATAAGATGTGATCTCCAACCCCCAAATAAAATAAGGAAGACCCAAACTAAAAGTGAAGGCTATGAACAACAATGACAACACCTCCTTAAGCAAGGAGGTGATAGAGACAAAAAAAACCAATGGGAATCCAAGAGCATGTGAGAGTAATAATACAAAGTATAAGAGCATAAAGTGTAATTGTAATTTAAATGAGTCAATTTAGAGAGAAAATGAGAAAGATACTTCCCTGTATAATTGGTTAGTGAAGCTAACCCCTTATGTGAAAAATGAACAACCTATTTATTACATCTATTAATTATGGAGCAATCTAGCAACACAATACATAAATTTAGGATACAAAATCTTCTTTGTTATGATTAATTGTGGATATTAAAAAAACAAACCAATATACATACAATGCACTTCAAACAATTAATTTATAATGCAACAAAAATGAGTACTTAACATAAACACTAGTAATATCTATACAAAACTCTATAATAAATAGAGTATAATGAGAGATAAACTGAATATAATTAAAAAAAGTAAGAAGTGCCCTATCAGAAATGGAGACAAAACATTGTTGCCAAAGTGGTTTTTAACGATTTTAAATACAAAAGTGCACTACAATGTCATTATCAAATGTAGGTTAGATAAAAACCAGTGGTTTTTAACGATTTTAAATACAAAAGTGCACTACAATGTCATTATCAAATGTAGGTTAGATAAAAACCAACGATTTTAAATACAAAAGTGCACTACAATGTCATTATCAAATGTAGGTTAGATAAAAACCAGTGGTTTTTAACGATTTTAAATACAAAAGTGCACTACAATGTCATTATCAAATGTAGGTTAGATAAAAACCAAAATTAGTTGAGATGGTTTTATTTGATGGTTAGAAAGCAGGTTTCACACTCTTCCATGAAGATCCAAATCTTCAATAAAACTTTGTTCCCTTGTAATAAAGTTAAAAAAAACAAAACCACTTATCAATTTCAGTTGATTTAAAATAAAACTCCCAAAAAAACAAAACAAATTAATATAATCAGTATAGGCATAGGGTGCCATAGAAGTAACGCACATGATTTGGATTTGAATAATAGTAGTTGGAAAACCATCCAAAGAAAAAAAATATATCCCTTATCAATCAACATTCTGGTACCGGGATGAAAAGCTCTGAACATTAGGGAGAATTCACTGCAATAAAGTAATTGCAACGACAGGTATACGTCATCATTTATCACTGGAAAAGGCTGCAGAACTGTGAAAAGGTGACCATTCATGAGAGCAAAGCAATATCTTTGTGCG
>JASDQU010216090.1:723-12255 GCA_032191745.1 Picea mariana
ATAATAGAGAGAGAGGGGGGGGAGGGGATATAGAGTGAGTGGTTGTGAGAGTGTGAGTCATGTCAATGCAAGGTATAGGTCTAGGTATTTTCATGCCTTTTGATGTCTAAGTCTTGCCATGTCTAGGTTTTACCATGTATAAGAGTGTAAGGGAGAGAGAGGGAGAAATAAAAGGAGGGTAGAGAGGGAGAGTGAGAGGGAGACAAAGAGGGGCGATGGATATAGGAGAGAGAGAGAGAGAGAGAGAGAGGAATGACAAAGAAAAAATAACTTATAAGAGCACACACATGCTCTAGGAATGACAAAGAAAAAATAACTTATAAGAGCACACACACGCTCTAGGAACCTAGTGGATTTAGGTTCGAGATGACAAACCTAGTGGTTCGGTCTACAAATTGATAAAAAAATATATTTTTGTGAATACCTCTCTATATCTTTGTGTTTGACGTTATTTTTATATAGGATAAACAATTCAATTTTTGAAAAAACTACAGACATAGATAGAATCGACTACGCAGATGCCAAATTTATATATATATATCAAAATCCTAGATTACATACCTCTCTTATTTTTCCTATAAGTTTTGGTCGAATTAACCATTTCTCGAATGAGTTATATGCAACACTAGAGGAGACTAATATCTACGATATGATAAAAAATAAATTGTTTTGATCATGTTAAGACCCTCTTAGCCTGCACAAACAAAAGACATTGTAATTTCAGGGATATGTTGACTTTGATAATTTAAAAAAATATATAAAATTGATATTATAAATTTCCAAAAAATACACGTCATAAGAAAAACGATTTCTCTACAAGTATACAAGTTTTTGGAATGAAATCGTTAAGGTACTCAAAACCTGCATGAACAAAAAAATATACCTTATATTTTGTTGGAAAAATAAGATACCGCTGTTAGAAAAAATCAAATTTGACATAGTTATTAACAATTTCTATGAATAAAAGTTGTATACTCGGAAAGATCATTCAATTTCCTATGTTTTGAATCTTCTTACACCATATTCAAATTCATTGTAAAATTTCCTTGAATAATCCCTCCAGGTTAATAGATGGTTTTTTTTTCAAGTTTGCATTGCCACTAACGTGTCATGAGAGACCATCATTAGCTTGCACTCACCCTTGAGATTTGTGGTTGTTTTCTATGATGGAGCTTTATTTATTGAATCTTAAACTTGAGAATCTTAAACCATTGTTGGATCTCTTTTTTGTACAACCTTAGTAGCCACACATAAGTTAGTCAATCTTCCCAAGCTTGATAACAAGAAAAAAACCTATCTCTATGATTTCAACAATCTATCCACCCTCTTTTTCATTAGTTTGGATATAATATAGGAATATACAAGTACCAAACTGTATAGTTTTTCATAATATTATTCGTCCGAATTGGCAAAAAAAATAAAAAATCCATGAATATGGTTCAGTTCTTCGATTAATACGGAAATTTGAATTTGATATGAGTCTGTGTGCAAATATAAATACTGGAAGTTGCAGTGGCAGTGTTGTTTTATGTGATTTTTGTATACAAGAGAGAAATTTTATGTTGCAGGAGTGTGATTAATGTTTATAGACCCCAACAATATCTGGTTCATGGGTTCACTATTTTCGTTCTAGAATAATGGAAAGAGGCATATAGAATGGTATGCCCATATGTTGGCTAATTCCCCCACGCATACCATTGTGGTGGAAAATCTTAGCAGAGCTAAGATGGTGGTGACCAATCTTTTCTTATAACGTCCCAAGTCCGGATGAAGTTATCTTCCATAATGTCGATGGTCATTTAGTTGCACAGGGTTTATTATACTATTTATGGATATTGTGGGAGATTTTTTATGGTTTCATTCTTTGTTTTCAATAAACCCACACATAAAAAAAATAAAACATAAGAGAAAACCCCCCCAAAATAGGGATAACAACTAAATTACATAAATGAAAATAAAGACTCTTTGTTTCCCTTCCCCTTCAATGCCAAATCAAAGACTTCTTGTTTCGCTTACCCCTTCAATGCCAAATTGATTTTCTTCCAAAAGAAATGGGAAATGAATAATTATGCTCAGGGTTAGCCTTGGCTTGGGTTGGTGGAACCTCATGAGAATTTTCTGAAGCCCTTCATGTTTGAAATTGTTTCCTTTATATGTAACAAATTGTCATTCTCATGTAAAACTATGCCTTTTGTTGTAGCATCTATAAGATGACTGAAAACAAATTTTGAGGCTTTTTTGAGGTATTGAATATCATGATTATCCATTTAGATTTTCTAAAACTTTGAAAAAATAGTATGTTTTAGTATTTGTAAGATGTATACAAGATGTGTTTGTAATATGTATAGTCAATCTTCCCAAGCTTGATAACAGGAAACAAACCTATCTCTATGCTTTCAACAATCTATCCATCCTCTTTTTCATTAGTTTGGATATAATATAGGCCTATACAAGTACCGAGCCGTATAGTTTTTCATAATATTATTCGTCTAAATTGGAAAAAAAAATAAAAAAATCATGGATACGGTTCAGTTCTCCGATTAATACGGAAATTCAAATTCAATATGAGTCTGTGTGCAAATATAAAACCTGGAAGTTGCAGTGCCAGTGTTGTTTTATGCGCTTTCTGTATACATGCGATAAATTTTATGTTGCATGAGTGCGATTAAGGTTTATGGGCCCCATCGATATCTAGTCATGGATTTACTATTTTTTGTTCTGAAAGAATGGAAAGAGGAATATAGAATGGTACGCTCGTATGTTGGCCAATTCCCTCATGCATACCATTGCGGTGGAACATCTTGGCGAAGCTAATATGGTGGTGACCAATCTTTTATTATAACGTCTCAAGTATGGATGAAGTTATATTCCATAATGTTGATGTCAATTTAGTTGCACATGGTTTATTAAACTGTTTACAGATATTTTGGGAGAATTTTTATGGTTTATGACAAGGTAAAAATATAGATTTTAATTGTTTAGCATTGTATTACGATCATTCATTAATTATGTCAACCCAAGATTCAATATGTACTTGCGAGACACTCTGTGCAGTTTACACAGAAAACAGAACTAGCAAATCAAATGTAAAATGTGGACAGGAAAGAAATGAATCACAATACTCTGACCTTTTGATGTGATGTGGTATCTCTCAAGACTAATTTTCCTAAGATATCATAGGCTTGACCCTTGAATGTTCACTTAGCGAGATTTAAAAGTACTATGGTTCTGTAGAAGATGTGTATACTTATCCAAAAAGAAATATCAAAACCTATTGTATTCATGAATCATTACTAAACTAACACAAAAATAGTAGATTTAGCAATTTTAATAGTCCCCATTCATAATCCTTTGAATGATATCAAAAATATTGTAGTGGCTAGGATATACGTATACCTAGACTCAACATAAAATGTTGGAGTAGACAAAGGATCCTAGTATACGCAATGGCTGGGATATATTGGCTCTAATAATTATTAATGGTCATTCATCAGCAATTTTCAGGGGCCATTATGCAGCATACACTTCACTACCATAGAAAATACATAGACTAACAATCATACATGAATATACTTAGAAGCAAATAACCATGAAAAATAAATAAATGATATAGGGTTGTACCTATGAGTGGGCCCAAGCTCACAGTATGCTTGTACTCTAACTCGACTAGATTACCAACAATGAATTACCACTCTTAAACACAAATTATATATTGCAATCTATGAAATCTGAAACAATACTTTACTCAGTCCTATTCTTCATATGTTTCACACCCTTTCTCAAGTGAGCTTACACACATATATACAATAGGTAATTAAAAAAAATCTAAAGATAAAGCACCAATATCCTAAGATGTTGGGAAATAAAGTTACAATAGAATAGATGCCTATAACTCCTATTCGCTAGATCTCCATATGTCTGGTATACGACCAATCAATTGGTCTCTTCCCGTGATTCATTCATTGGGGTTGTTGCAATCAAATTCCCACATGCACTTGTCATAAAGATGTTGGGTATCTTATTTAATATCCATTGTTATCTATTTTTAGAGCTTAAACAAAATATTAAATTGTCTTGCCACTTGTTTTGATGCTAGCTGATCCTTCAAAGTACTCGTATGCTATATCTCTCATTGAGGTAGATACTTGTATTATTTCAGCACTGACCACTATTTGATGTTTGAGTTGATATATGTATGAGGTGCCATATTATATATATTCAGAATATTCATATGTGGAACCTTGTTGAAGTTGGAATCCATATCAAGTGTGACTTGTCAAGCTGAATATATCTTCCTTTGAGAATATAATATATATCTTCTTAAAATACCTTGAAGATATCACTTCTAAAAATGTCTTGAATATATATATCTACATATGTCTTCAAGAGAATGAACCTGGAACCTTGCATTCTATGGCCAAAATTAATGTTATTGAAAACCACACACATATAATAATTCAAATATCTTCTAAAACTCATTCTAATTATAATCTATGAAAGGAATATAAGATGATTATATGGCAGTGGTAATACCTTTGATAAAGGTAGGACTTTATAGAGATATGTCTGTATGACATATAAAAAGGAAGGAAAAATGCATATGTATATAGGATATAGGGGACAAAAGGATGCCAAAGTGGGGGTTCATCATCTCCCCCTTTTCGACCTGGTTGCATGTCCTCATGCAACCTATTCCTCTTCTGCTATCTATGCATGGAATGCTACCCATTCATAGGCTGGGTGTCCAAAATCACTTGGATAGTAATACCCAAGGGTCATTTCCATCTGTAACCATTGAATCCTTTCCTCTTCCTCATCCCAAGTAGTAGATGCTTTATAGAACTTGCTAGGGCACCAAATAATGGGGAAGTGGAATCTCAACCCTATCCACCGACTGCCATATCTAAGTAGGGAGTTGGCATAGAATGTAGCTTGATTAAGTGCCAATCGAAAATATGGATACCTTATTGGGTTTCGGTCTCTTAGATATTTAGGGAGAAATTCCCAGATATCATGAGAGATCAGTAGTTCCTGGATTGAATGTGCTCTAGAAACTTGCATGAGGTCTGTTATGGAATTTTTTTGGTGATGATGAATAGTGATGACATCTCTTGGATCTTCCCTTAACCTCTGTAGATCATCTTTCATAATATGAGGCAATGGATACTCATCCCTCACATTTAGGCTTGCCTCGGCCTCCATTCTTCTATAGAATTCTACATCTTTCTTCCATTGAGAGAGACTGAAGATATGAGAGGTGAATGCCCTCAACTGAACATCACTAACACCTTGGTTAGGATTCCAGTGGGCATTGTCAGGGAGGATGAAATTATAAAGCTATAGTTCACACATCAGATTTTGATCCTTCATTTCCACAGAAACATAGATATTGACAAAATCATCTCGTTTCTTAATCTCATGAGGTTGACCTGCTGCCATTGTTTTAGTCTGAAGGCTGCCCACCGATCATGCAAGAGAAGGAGGTAAGGCTTAGGTGGATCTCTAATGTATATGCCTTCAAAAGGAAATCCTAGTAGTCTGTTTTGCTAATTTCTTTGTGTCTTCCAGTTGTTGTTTATATTGTTTAATCCTTTGAGTGCATCTTTGTTCTTGCTGCAAGTACATGGAAAACCACCTTGCCTTGAGATTTTCTATGGCTTGCTTGTGGGATTATTTATTGATGATCCCCAGGTCAAATAGTTCATCCTTGTTTCTCCACTAGGGTAGATAAAGTTTCAACTGCATGAAATCATAAGTGTTGGTAATGATGTCGTCCAGGAAAGTATTAAAAATCTTTTGTGCTTATTTAGCATGGATTTTTTCACAACTCTCCACTCTCTCTTCCAACACTTATTCTCCTTGAATATCCTCCATTAGATTCCTTGCATCACTTGGGATCTTATGATATCTCAATCTAATTTTAATCTTTTTATTTTGCAGCAAGAGTCTTCGATTTTTCTTAAGAAAGGTCTGATAGCTAGGGCTGCAGAATCGGAAAGGCTTTGGTTCCACATGTCATTTTCCCTTTTTCTACTTCTTGTCATGTCCTTTATGCCCAGGAATGAAATTTGGACTGGATGGCAGGTCCTGAGACTCATTCAATAATTGTTCGAGGAAGGAGAGGAAGGGGAAATTTCAAATCCCATCCAAGTATGCTTTGTATCGAGAAGTGGGGGTTCTACCCCTTCATGCTTTGCTACAATATCAATCATGACATCATCCTTTTCTCCTTCCATTTTTGATTTTTCACCAATATCTTCATTGGATGCCTCTTTTTAGGGCTTTGTATCTTTCTCCACAATAGTGGTTGTTCCTAAAACTTTCAGAGAGACTCTAGTGGATCTCCTGCACCCTATAGTGACTCCCTCGGGCCTCTTCTTGGGTGGTAAGGTTCTCATTTTGGGTTTAGTTAGTATTGAGCCCATGAAGGTGCTCCATGAAATCCCTAATATGTTCAGCTCCTCACTTATAACCAACATTATGAGACCTTTGTGATACATAGCAGTTTTAGGATTTCGTTTCTTTCTCAAAAACTTAGCCATTTTAGACAAGATTTTATGTAAATAGTAAGGCATGCTAAGTAGTTTTCCCCCTCTTAAATGTAGTAAGATTCTAATATGGTAATGGTGGACCAAATTATACCTCCCATCACAAGTAATAAACTTTTGTAGGTGAAATACCACCTCATCCCATGGGGAGCTTAATGCTTCCCTTACTATCCCCTTTCTCAGGTCTAGAAGTGGGGATGGTACCCTAAGAAATGGCATCCAAATTTCAGGGGCTACCTTTAAATTTTTATACCATTTTTCTCCTTGTAGTGGCAGTCATGTGATTCTATTCATAGACTCTCCAGACACGAGGATATTTAATCTTCTAACACTATCTTGTTTCCCATAAAAAATCTGAGCAAATTCCATGGTAAGATCAAAATCAAATACTTGAAATTTTTCTAGGAACTGTAGCCATCCATCCTGCTCGAATGTCCTCATGATTGCTGGATTTTTCCTAATGTTTTCAATGTTATTGGGCTCATTTCTATTCGTTGCCCCTCCCATATTTTCAAAGAAGAAAAATGCTCTAAAAATGATATAGAATGATATTTAAATTTCTCCTTACCTCCAAATCCCGCTATATTTATTTGCAGCATCCTTCGTCTTCTTACTCGTGATTTCAAACTTGCACCCAGCTTTTGGACATGCCCCTCATAACTAACGGCTTACCCTGCCTCTGTTTTTTGTAGCTGGCCTAGCCCAATTCATCTCTGTGATAACTAGTGTCCAACTGGTCGGGATATGTCAATGAGATTAATATCCTTTGTATGCTCGGGACTGAACCCAACTTCACCTGTATTCATGGTCGGAATTGAACTTGATTCTGTCCTTTTTTCATGCTGTCTCAAGCACTTAAAATCCGACTCTGCTTGGAATTAATCACGATTTTGTCATGTTCCTGTGCTTGGAATGAATCCTGAATCTTCCCTGTGTAACTTCACCCTATGATCGTACTTGGAATTGATTCAACTCTACCCTATCATCATGTTGTATAAAACACTTTAGAACTCGACTCTGTTCTAGGTAGCTTGACCTATGATCACACTTCGAATTGATCCTTACTCTGCCCTTGTATATCTGTTAGAGGAGTAGATACTTGAGTGTACGGGATAATGGATGAGCTATCATGGCTACCGTAGTGTGTACAAGAGACTAGGTGCATTCATAAAATGTGGTGCTTCGGGTTGTTTCTTTTTATGCCAAGTGTCTCAATTTAAAAACTGGGCGGCAAGGTATGATAGAATTGGGGTGCTTTGGGAGAAATATGGTCATGTTTATACGTAGAGGGGGTGAAACTATGGTCATTGGGAATTATTGCTTCTTAATGGTTGGTCAAAGTATGATTACCCTTGCTACGTAATGGCCGAAAAGATAAGGAACGGTCGAGTGTATAGTCACCATGGTATAGTGATACCCAGTTAGTAATGTAGTTAGGAAGGGTTATTACACCAGGGTGTCATTCATCACTACTTTGTTCATTATGTAGCATATAAAAATAGGGTCGTATTGGTAGTGGGTAGATATTAGGTATAGTTCTTAGTGGAATGTAGGGTTAGTAGTATTATCACTTTGCCAAATGATTTCACAATTTCTATTTCACAGAAAAGAAGAAAAAAAATGAGTTGTTAGAAAAAAACCTGAACCAATTCAATGGAGGATTGTAGGTGCAAGTGTTCCATTGTTTCTTTGTTGAATTCTGATGGACATGACATGTCCCTTATAACCCTGCATGATCAACACAATAATTGTAACTTGATCATATCCCTGTATACTTAAAAAATGATATGGCAAAAAGAAGATGTATATTGTGAGCTTATCACTAGACATTTGTTGTTCATTTTTATTATATATGTTTTTGTTTCCTTTTTTTTTCTTTTTATTTTTTTTCTTCTTACAAACTTGGTCTATTGGTGACCCAATTTTCAAACAAGAGTCTGTTCCACTATGCCCTGAGGGTTTTTCACAACTGGAATTTCCTAACTGGGTGATATTGGCCAGTAATTGGTTTTCCAATATCATCAGTGTCAGCAGTGCCCGAGGCCAGGTTTTCACTACCAGATCGTTATTACTTTTTTTTTAGTAACAATGTAAAAATAGGTCAAGGAATAGTGGGAACAGGTGGTGATTCCATTGTTCCCATTATATCGAGATTATTTTGTTTGACTAATTTCTGAATAAATTCCTCCTTGGTCTTGGGCCTATGATATAACCTAAGTCGATGGCCATTTTCCATAAGTGATTTCCTTGATTCATCAATGATACGGAGTTTAACGAAGCCATTCTCATATATAGTATCTACCTCATATGGTCTGAGCCATCGGGTGTGGAACTTTCCTTTAAAATCCTTATACCGTGAATCAAACAGGAGGGCCCAATCCCCCTCTTTTAACTTCTTCTCTTTGATGAATTTGTCATGCCATTTATCTCTCTGTTGTTGGAATAAAGAAGTTTGATGTATTACATCACCAAGCTCATTGATCTTCTTGAGCCTATGCTATTGGGCTTCCAAGATATCCAAGCCTACTTGTAGTGAAATCCTTAGTGTTTTGATCTCGAATTCGATGGGGAGAACCACACGTTTTCCATACACTAGTTCATATGGAGTAAACCCTGTGGTGTTCCTCCAAGTGGTTATGTAGGCCCATAAGGCCTTTGGGAGCCTGTCTGCCCAATATTTATGATGATGCTAGACTGTTTTAGTCAGGTTAGCTTCTAGTACTCAATTTTTGACTTATACCTTGCCGTTTTCCTAAGGGTGGTACAAATTTGACATCTGGTGCTTAATATTGAATTGCTCGGTGATGGACTAGATGATCCATGAAGTGAACTAGGTTCCTTGATCAGTAACGATATCCTAGGGAACCCCAAAGTGGACAAAGATATCTTCATATAAACATTTAGCCACTGCGTCCTCTATGGCCTTTGGAAGTGCTTTGTCTTTAACCCATTTGGTGACGTAGTTCGTGCACACTAGAATGTACGTATTTTGCTTTGATGGTGGGTTAATAGGTCCCACAAAGTCTAGGGCCCACTTCTCAAAGGGTTCTATCTGAAGCTGAGGCTAAAGCGAAATCTCATCTAAATTCACAGATCTTCCCATTCTCTGACACTTGTCGCAACTCCTGACGTATTGCTTAACGTCCCTAAAGATGGTCGGCCAATAATATCCCAGGTGTAGTACTTTATTTACAGTCCTTTTATCTGCGAAGTGGCGTCCGCAAGGTTCATCATGACATGATTTTAGGAGGTCATACATTTCATCCTCTCGAACACAACGTCGAATAATACGATCTTTCCCAGTACGGAAGAGATATCCTTCGATCCAGGAATATGTTGTGCTCTGTCGGATAACCCTTTGACGCTCTTTTGGGGATAGATGTTGTGGGAGTCTACCTATAGACAAGTAGTTAGCGATATCTGCAAACCATGGTCTGTTAGTAGATAAAGCGAACAAGTGTTCATGTAGGAAGTTGTCTTCCATTGGAATGGCTTCTCCTTCATTGGTGAGTCGAGAGAGGAAGTCAGCAATGACGTTTTACTTCCCTGGTTTATCAATGATTGAAATGTCAAATTCTTGTAGTAAGAGAAAACACATGGTCACTCTACCATTGGTGATAGATTTGTTCATAAGATACTGAATGGCGGAGTGATCAGTATGTATGAAGACGGAATAACTTGTGATGTAATGATGAAATTTATTAATAACATACACAAAAACAAGGAACTCTTTTTTGGTTATGGTATAGTTATTTTCAACAGGGGTAATATTCTTACTGATGTAATAGATAGCATATGGATGTTGTTCCTCTTTCTGTCTGAGAACATCTCCAATGGATGTATCTGAGGTGTTTGTAGAGATATGGAAAGGTATGGACCAATTGGGACCCCGCAAGATTGGTGCAATGGATAATATTTATTTTAAAGTTTCAAATGTGGTCTGACATTGATCATTCCAGGAAAATTCTATAGCTTTTGTAAGTAATGAAAATAAGGGGGATGTTATCTTTGTAAATTTTTCAATAAATCTTCGATAATATCCTGCATGTCTTAGAAAGCTGCAAAAATCTTTCTAGGTTGTGGGTACTGGAAGGTCGCGAATGACTTTGATCTTAGCAGGATCTACCTGGATTCCTGTAGGTGATATGTGGTGTCCTAGCACAACCCCATCAGTATGAAGCATATGGAATTTCTCATGGCTAAGAGAGAGGTTGGTTTCTTAGCACCTGATTAAGACATTCTCTAAATTGTCTACAGCTTCTTGAAAGGTATCTCCATATACAATAAAATCGTCCATATAAATTTCCATGCAATCGTTGGTCAAGTCGGAGAATATCCCTAAGACAACCCTCTGGAATGTAGCAGGAGCATTACATAGTCCAAACTGAAGTTCTTGGTAAGCATAGGTTCCCCATGGGCATGTAAAAGTGGTTTTCTCTTGATCTGTAGGGGTGATATATATCTGATTATAACCACTAAACCCGTCAAGAAAAGAGAAATATTTTTTCCCCGCAAAGGTATCCAAGACTTGATAAATGAATGGTAACTTGAAGTAATCTTTCAAAGTGGCCTTATTCAGCTCCCCGTAGTCAACAAAAATATGCCACTTTCCATTCTTATTTGGCACAATAACCAAGGGCGAAACCCATTTGTTATTGGATAAATCCGTAAGTGCGGACACAAACTGATCTCCCTAGATCCACCTGGATCTAGAACAAAACAGGACAGAATATATCGCTTTCCCTAGATCTAACTATTGAATTAAATTGGAAGTGAGAAGAAGATATGTACCTTGTAATCGCTTCCTTGGTCTCTGTTGTTCCTTGCTTCACTCTAGCGCTCTTGTGCGGTCAAGATCAAAATAGCACAAACCAACCAAAGTAAAAGCAAATAATATATCCAATAGCTAATCTATACATATGATCAAGGAATTATGTAATAAAGTAGATCTCACTTTATGGGAAAGAAATATATCACTGTATCA
>JASDQU010216093.1:5827-18251 GCA_032191745.1 Picea mariana
ACTGGACATGGCGTAAACATGGTGAATCGGTGCCATGAAGTCGAAAGTACCCATAAGGGAATAATACATTCCGACACCGATATTCTCAGTTTCCGGCTGAGAATTGTCGACCACGGGGATCGACGGTCCAACAGATGCATTGGGACTAGCATACGCAAAGGATAATTGGTCTATCGTCATGATCTTCCCATCGAGTGGAAAACAAAGAGTGTGGAAGACAAACAACATGATGGCAGTCATAGCATAGGTCCAATTGCGTCCTAGTAACAAGTTATAATCAAGAGGTGCATCAACTACCTCAACATCCACCTCTACCATCTTCCCACCTAACTGGTCCGGAAAGGAAGGAAGAGTACCGCGAGGGAGGAAGGAATGACCATCGAAAGAAGTCAACATGGTCGGTGTTTGAGAGAGAGTCGGAGAGTCGAGAACTTTCCAACAGATCAGGGACATCACACATGTAGCAATGCCTTCATAAAAAACCGCACGTTTGATGGTATACTTTGAGTACTCCACGTGGATTTGGAAAGCCACATGGTAAGGCAAGCGAGGCTTTACATTCGTGACGTCAAACTTGATAAATTTTGAGCCACTGGGGTCTAGAGCTCCTAACGCAGATAGAAAGACATTCCTCTGTGAAGGACACGTCTAGAGTACCTCGAGAGCCAACATCGCACAAGGGGTTTGACCCAGGTCCTCAACAATAGAGTAATTTTGGGCGGCTCTAGCATTTGGATTATGGGTAGAGAGCTTGAGTACTCCTTTCAGAATATGAGGCGGTGGCTCTATTTTTTCAATCTATAAAGTCATCTTCGGAGGAGGAGGAGGATATTCTAGACCAACTATAGCCTGTGAATAACTATAATTTGGATATCGAGTGGCTACATGAACTTTAGCATCAACCATATTGATACACTAATGGTCATCATCTTGGGACGATGGGTTTTGACTCCCACCGGCCGCATTTCCGGCATTTGAGGAGCTCGAGGCCATGTGTTGGTTATGTGGAAAAGGATTCGTCAGCACGTCAGGTGGTAAAGATAAGAGCCTCTCAACTTCCACAAGTTTGGGGCATAAATGAGTAAGGTGATCATCTGTACAAAGATTACATGGAAATTTCACCTTACGCCTCTCTTTCTTGCCCTCTCCAACTTTATTATTCGTCTTCTCATTATTACCATTGTCCTTGGGTTTATTATTATTTTTCCCACCCTTACGATTATTATTACGTCCTTTATTCTTATTCCCGCCTGGTTGCTGGTTACTATTTGGGCCGGTCGACAATTGCACGGAATGTACATCCGTTGACTGAGTGGTATTGGAAGACACATACGAAGCTGGCCCTCCTACAGACTGGTTTAGAGACAACTTTTTCAAATGGCTTGTCACCGAGTCTGCGGATTTTACATTGGCGGAGCCTACAATGCCATCGGCATGAGGTCCAAGATCTTTTCTAGGGTCATAGGTTGACCGCGGTGCGTCCAGAAGAATGTGGTATAACATCCCAGACTGAGCGTATATAAGATCTAACTGCTGGGCTTTGAAGATCGCTTCTTCCTCAGTTGTAACCCCAGATGTAGAAACATCCTTTGAGATAGGAGGCTGCAAAGACTTCATGAAACATTCTAAAAGAAAGGCCGGGGGTATGGAGGTCTTAATCAACCTCTTCCATCTACGCCACTCCTGGATATGATTTGAGATATGAGTGGCTGTGTATTGGTGTAAAGTCGACAAAAGTTCTAGGCCAACATCGTAATGAACTGACAATTGGAATTGGTTAAGGAAGACTAAAACCATCTGACTAAAGGTCCCATATGCGCCCCTAGGCAGCCCGATATACCATTTCACAATGAACCCAATGAGGGTGCGTTGAAACAATATTAACCGAATGGAATCGTCATTAAGGGAATTCGAGGAGCACCATAGGTGAAAGGTGGTAATGTGATCACCATGATCCTTGCCATTCTTACCTTCGAATTTTAGAATGTCCGAAGGAACCTTGGTGGGGACGGAGGGCCATGTAGGATCATGGCACATAGGGTTGTTCATCAACTTAGACAAGTTTGGAAGATTAAGCATGGCCAAAAAAGGGAGACGATGTTGCAACATCTGTCCCCAAGCTCCCTGGAAAGATTGTGTTTGAGGAACTGCAGCCCATCCAGGGTTCTAGTGAGCACCATGGACATGTTCGAGATTGTAAGACCCTCCTCCAGGATGACTCATAAGAGGTTGATTGGGCATCATTCCAGTAAAAATGTTCTGATGGGGGTTATAAAAATTCCCCCCAGCCGAAGTGGATTTGGGTTGGGGGTTTCCCAAGGTGTGAAACTGACCTCTTCCAGGTGTGAATTTGGAGGATTCGTCATGCCAAATGCGTTGATCAAAATCGACACTGACGAGGTAAGGGTATAGGACGAAACTTGAGCAAAAGCTTGTCTGCCAGGTTGGTTGCTCTACCCATAAGCAAGAGGATTAGACCCAAGGTTAAAAGAAGGAATGCCTCCCATATTAGGAGTCGTTTGAGGGATCTGAGAACCACCAAATGAGAAAGGAGTATAAGGAGGTGTAGTGCCCCCAATGCCAATGCTAGCATTAGGGCCAACAATTGGGATGGAGTTTGAAAACTGTGAAGTAAAATTCGACATACCATAGGAAAAAGGACTAGAGGCCATAGGGATGGACTAAACATTATAGCCCGATGAGTGACCAAGAGACCCAAATGGGTTTGAGGCAAGAGATTGAGCATTCACTATAGGACGAACAATAGTAATGATCGGTGCCTCTGGCACTACAACCATTGTGGTTGTAGGAGTCGAAGGGGTGCCATTAACTATAATAGGTGTGGGATTTGAAGGGCTCCTAGTATTCTGAAGACTTAGTTCAATACTCATCCTTGTAGAATCACAAGTTTGAATAGTGGAGGTGTGTGTACCACATCTAATAACTCTACGCATTTTAGACTCCACAATGACTTAAGACTCAAGATACAAAAAATAAATCCTAGGGCTAACTAGTAATCAAAGATCACACCAAAAATCAAACGACCAATATGCACACAAAAAGGGTAAAGTGGCTGAAAGGGGCTTCCCTCCCTAAAGAAGGTATGTATCGCCCAAGAGGGGCCTGAGAATCCCTGCTAAAGATTGGAGGTAACATAATCAATTATAAGGGCTCTCATGGGCGTAACAACCAGTCGGTCAGATTCTCCCGGAGAGGTAATCCTCCATAAAGGCTGTGTGTTGTCCGACCCTTATCTGACCTAGGATACCTGCAGAATAACCCTTGCAAGTAACCTATGTGGAACCTAAGTCAAGAAACTAAACAACCAATGTATAACCATTGCACATGCAAGCAATCGTAAGTCAGGTCCACCATATGGGCAAGGTAGCAAAGCCCAAAACCTTGAAATTACCGCCTCTCATGGAGGTAAGTGAACTAACAAGATCCCCATATACGAATAGAACCCCAGAAATATCTCTGATGCTAAGAAGGTATCGGGGGGATATCCCTTCAACCAAACTCGCATGACCTCGTGATTAACTCTGGTGTAAGCGGAGCCTCCTGATATTACTGATTATACAATGGATTTCTCCACTCCCTTTTTCAGACACATATGTTCATTTAATAGCCTTGGAGAAGTTTACTCACAAAATCCTATTCCAAGGCACTAAATCCTATGCTAGTTTGTGAACCCTAGAAAATAAAATCGTGACAAATCAATTTTAAATTACANGTCACGATTTTATTTTCTAGGGTTCACAAACTAGAAAATAAAATCGTGACAAATCAATTTTAAATTACAATGTTAATTTTAATGGCCATGCTTACTTAGAAATGTATGGTAGTGAAACTCACGATGTTATGACTCATCAAGTAATAGCCTTGGAGAAGTTTACTCACAAAATCCTATTCCAAGGCACTAAATCCTATGCTAGTTTGTGAACCCTAGAAAATAAAATCGTGACAAATCAATTTTAAATTACAATGTTAATTTTAATGGCCATGCTTACTTAGAAATGTATGGTAGTGAAACTCACGATGTTATGACTCATCAAGTAAAGTAAATATGAATACAATGCAAAGTCCTAACTTCAATTTTCAATGAATGATATGCTTCTTAAAAAAATGCAATTTTATATTTCAACTCTGCAATTCTGAAGTAAAAAGAATGCAATCTTTCTTTACATGCACTAAGCTAGTGACAAAGACTCAAAAGATCAAAATGCCAAGCAATGCAAAATGCCTAATATTTTTGTATTTTCAATATAAGAATAATGAAAAATGCATGGATTGAACAACAACTTGATATATAAAAAATCTATTGTGTATAGAAAGAGACAACTCAAGTAGGATACCAAGAAGCAAGACACCCAACCCAATGTACAAGGACAATCAAAATGAAAAGATGATGAGAAAGACTCCGCCCAAAAATTCAACCAAAGACAGGTTTCCTGTCATCCCACAGACACTTAATAGTCACTACAGAGACCCAAGAAGACTCAAAAATCATCAAAACCTACCCAACAACCACCAAACCTAGCCAAAAAGCAAAATAGGTTGATGTATGCGACTGTTCAAGGAAACAACGCGTATGTACGCAACTTGTAGAAGGACAACACACACATATACACGACTTTTAAGCAAAAACCCATGTATATGTTTAAAAAACAAAGCTAGGAAAAGGAGAAGGCTGAAAAACACTCCAAACCCTAAGAAATAAGATTCAATCCCCAGTATGGTCGCCAATTCTGTTACGAGAAAAATCTCTCCATGTCTAGGGTAAACCACAACAGACGGAAATGACTGTAGAAATATACTCTGTTCTCAAGTATGCTATATAAACAAATATGCTAGCAAGACAAGATAAAAGGCCTACCTCGTCCAGACGTTCGATGAAGTCCACCGTTGAGCACTTGACCCAAAGCAATATACCTGCAACTAGTCCTCAACAACCAAGCAAAGAAAGAATATGGTGATAATACATGATGTTATCACATTCAATAGCATAATCCATTAATATACATAACAAATATGCCCATGGAATAATAATTCAAATATTTGCAAGATATCAATTGGACGGGAAACGAGTATTTCTATTAATATATGATCAACAGAAGTGAAAAAGTTACAGACTTCCATGTCAACACAGTTTGGAATTGAGAAACTAAGTTCCTTCCAACTGGGCCTCCACCACTTCAATCCTCCACCAAAGACAATATCATAGAAGAGAGACAATGAAGTTCTCAATCAATAAGGAAAGAGCTTGGAGGATGAACACCGTGTTCAGACTTAAAGGACAAAGGGATGCAGACTCAATATGAAGTGAATAATTTCTCTAGAGTAACTTTGCTCTCAAAGTTGAATTCTTTTTCCTCCTTTCCATGGCTTGGAATTGGCCCATTTATAGCCTTCAAATGGAACCGAAGGGCCGAGTCGAAACGTTTCTAGTATATGGAAGGCCAAGGATCATTGATCTACTGTCGTGACATGGAAACCCGACACCATTTTTCATTTTTGGGCACAAATCCCGATGTACGTGGGCTGTATTGGTGCAGCTTGCGTATACGCATGCTGTATAATAGGCAAGGTGCGTACATGTGGAAAAAAATGTATTTTTACCTCTAGGATCTGCAAAAAGGGATGAAAAGTCTGCATAGGGAAATGGAAAAAGGCCCTATGTGCAATATTGCATAGGGTGAGGCAAATCTTGCTATAACACTCATGCGGTCACATGCACATGCATGCATCTATGTTAATGTGCATGCATGCAATCTATTTATGAACTGTTCGTGTAACTATGTGATCTATTCATGATCAGTCTCTGTAACTGAGCGATAGATGTTATATATACGAGCATACCCATAGAGGTGTGAGTGCAACGTGTGAAGAGTGTGAGAGCAATATGTGTAGATATTTGAGTGTGTGTGAGGAGACGATGATTGTATGCCTATGAAGGCTATTGTAATTCTCCCTTGAATAATAAGAATATCGATAATCATTGCCCGTGGTTTTTTCCGTCATTGTGTTTCCACATAAATCACTGTGTCAAATTGAAGGATTGTTGTGCTTGGTTTAATGCGTGTTTGAACGTGCTTGTTTATGCTCTGTTTTATGCTATGTTTTGCTTCCGTTGCCTAACAAGTTCGAGCTTAGATGCATTTATTGCTCGATTTCTGAAAAGCCGCTTTAGATCTGGGATTCACAGTTGCACCAGACTTAGCTTCAATGTCTGCCTCTGGACACACCAAGAAATTATTTTTTGGAGCTAAAGGAATCGAGGACAAAGGGAAAAAATCCTCGGGACCTCACACACGTGATCCATCATGTTCATTAAAACCAAAATTACCTCCCTTTTTATCGAAACTGGCGTTCTCTGCAACGAAATTACTTCTGGTGCTAGGTGAACCTTCTGGATGTCCTCTATCACAATATGAAGAATCCCCCCCATCATACTCATATTGCAGTCTTAACGCTAGCAGTTTGATCGAGCTTGGACAATAGTCCACCAACTCTTCTTCTAGATCGTCCATAGCCACGTGGAATCCTTTATATAGTCACACGAAGAACGATTACCGTGAACTTGACAGAAAAAGGACTGCACAACGAGGCCTTCTGGAACCTATCATCATAGATTGGGAAAAACTACTCTGTCTTCGACCTACAGCCCATGGGCCTTAGAATTTAGTGCATGTGGCCATGTACCCGAGAAAAAAAACCCACCCTTGACCATAGACCCCCCCATGAAAACAAAATCATTAATAACCAATGTTGTTCCATATAATTTTGGATTTATGGTCAAATATCTTTATTTATTAGTTCACATAGGGAGTATACTTTTGGATTTGTGGTCAAATGCCTTTCACTTTCCATTAGTTCATGAAAAACGCCTTTATTTTTGCTGAATTTATCTAAGTACTAAAAAAATATTAATCAAAATATTTTAGAAATATATATTATTTTTCATAATTTTAATAATTTGCAAGCTTGTTTTTCTTATTAGTGCATTGGGACATAAACTTCGACAATGAGAATTTATCTATCTAGCCACATAAATAAATAAATAATCAACAAAACATTATTTTTTCTCAAATTTCCATGTCGTCAATGACCATAGCTATGGTAGTGAGGGATGTCAAATTGGATTGGTTCAAATAGGTCTACTTCAATTAGCAGTAGGAGATAGCTTGGGTGTTTGTGAGAGGAGTTAATGCCTTGAACTCTTTAGCTTATCACCTTCTTCCTTCAAGCTTTGACTAGAGGACAAGAGACTTGTATGAACCTTGTCAATCCATTCCCACTCCCATGCCATTGATGAAGCTCTGCGTTTTTCCTAATTAGTATAAGAATTTTGGAAGTTATGGTGCTAGTTGTCCTAATTGTCTTAGTAGATGTTTTTTCATCATCCTCGTCAATGTTTTCCCTTTAGGCACAAGTCCTACGATAATTGATGTCCCTAAAATGGAAGGCATTGGAGGTCCTCAATGTCTACACCAACAAATTCTATAGGTAGTTACCCATGGAATTAAGCAATGTAAGGAAGTTGAAATGTATGCACTTTGGAGGCAACTATTTTTTTGGTAGGATTCCAAGTGAGTAGTCTAAGATCAAAATCTTGAAGTATACGATATCTCATCTAAGATAGATGAGATGAAGAATCCCAAGTAAGGTTGGTAGGCTTGTTAATATTGAACAACTCTGCCTTCACTATTATAATAATTACCAAGGTGGGATTCCATGAGATTTTGGGGTGTTGAAAGGTTTTGTTTAGTTATAAAAGGCTAATTGTACACTAATTACCTCTATTACCCCCGATTTAGGGTGACTTGTTATGTTGGATTCATTATTTTTTCAAGTGAATGGTTCACTCGGTCCTATTCCTACTTAATTGGTAGATTTCTCTCGTCTCAAATCTCTTGACCCCTTCTACCAACCCACCAACCTGAGGTTCAAATTACACTGAGAGATATTTAGCATTCCAACACCCTTCGTAGCTTATGAATAAAGACTAATATGGAATTGTAAGAGTTTTATTATTATTATTATTATTTTTTCTTTTTCTAGGTAGGCGAGATGTTCAATTTACAATTTTTCCATGGAGCTCTAATGTTTCAAATTTATTTCCGATTCTTTTTCTTCAAATGATTTTTTCAGCCACAAAATGGAGTCCTTAGATCTCTAGAGGCATATTGTGAGGTTTGTGTGAAGTAATTTTCAAATGAAAATTGTAATTTCTGAAAAAAATAATGTGCATCAAGGTTCATTGATAGAGATGTTTGATAGGTTTTAGGTGGAGGTAGCCATTGCTTATTAATTATTTTTACATGTTTCATATGATATTAATGGGTAAAGTACAAATGCAAAATGCTAGAAAAGTGCAACTAGTAACTGAATATTACTAAGTATATTTTGATAAATATTACTAAGTATATTTTGATAAAGAGTTGATGCTTGTTCAATTTTAATCCATTGAATAAAGATTATGTTTTCAATCAAGGAAATCCTGTTTTTATTTTATTATACTTAATACATTAAATAATACATTAAAATATAAAACTATTGTGTTAAGGCTTTGTCTACATTAAATAAAACATAAAAATAAAAAGCTAGGGCTCCTCCATTATTCTTTACACATGTATGGTAAAGAGAAACATAATGAAGCAAATAATTGTTCCATTTTTTTTTATCTCCTCATTGCTTTGGAGATTCTTTATATTTAATGTATTAGAGTATTGTAGATTTCAAGAAAATAAAGTAAAATAGAACTCACAACCTCTTGTTTTTTTTTTCCATGGAAAAAACATATTTTTTTATTTATTTAGGCGGAATATCAAAATACAATCCTCATAAATCCTTTTACAATGTATCAATTTAGAATTAACTGACCTATATTGAGCCTCTACCATAATGTCCCCCCCAAAAGGGACCAACACCCACTAATAGGCCCAGGTTTCCTTCCAATATAGCCTTCCATGTCTCCATACATAACATAAAAATAAAGTCTTCAAAAGAGTGCCTCATAAATCTATCAACAACCCTTAAACTTAATAGACCAAAATCTTAGAAGCAACATACTAAATATCACACAAATTTTAAAAAGTCATCAATGCTTAAATATCTATAAAAACAATAACCCCTCCCACATGTTCTTCTTCAGAAAGAATATTTGGAGCCAAATGTAACCCTTCTTTGGAAAGGGAGTATGCATGTGCATTGTTTTCCTTGTAAACACGAGAGAAAGATATATTAGAACATTATTTGGAAATAACCTTCAGTTTCAAAGCCAAATCCAATAGTCCTGTATTATGGATCTGGACTCGGTCCTTCATCCACCTAATAACAATTTCTGAGTCCCCAAAGACCTATAGTGACAATATGTCCTTATTTAACGCTACTTTTAGGAGATAATAAAGGGCTTTGAATTAACTTGTATTGTTTTTCCTAGCCCCTAATTTGGCTTTCGCAGTGAAGTAGTGCAATTTTCAAAGAAAAATAACAAATCCCAACCCAAAAGACTAACCCGAGCCCTTAGATGCTCCATAAAAAAAAAACCCGAGAATACTTTTGGCGATTTGCATGTCACCCACTAATCGGGGCCCTTTGTTGATGCTTGAAGACTGAAAATAAAGAAGTAAAGATACTACCCGGGCTGTAAATCTGAAGGGAGGAAAGTGTTGATCTTCAAAGATGCTAGCATTCTAGGTTGACCAGATCCCCCAGTGCCAAGCTAACATGTTTGAAACTGATTTCAGGAGTATTTAGGGACCCTAACTTCCACAGGGCATATCTCCGAAAGTATAATGAACTAGATTCATATATTTTTACCACATGTACACTAAGATCTCTCCTCTATCTCTGAAAAAATTCAGATTCTGAAATTTCCTAGATAAAAAGTTATCGTGAAAATTCCAAGATGTTCTGAAATCAATTTCACAATTCAATTTTTGCTTATCCATTTTTCACAGACTAAATTTCTCTCAATGATTTCTCTTTTTATACTTTTTCATAACTCTTCATCAAGTATAATTTCCTTAGTGTACATGTGGTAAAAATATATGAATCTAGTTCATTATACTTTCGGAGATATGTCCCGTGGAAGTTAGGGTCCCTAAATACTCCTGAAATCAGTTTTAAACATGTTAGCTTGGCACTTTCGCTATAAATTATTTTTTGTGATGTTTCAAACCTTGATATTTTTTAGAGATAGAGGGGAGATATTGGTGTACATGTGTTAAAATATTAGATGTTGTTTCTCTATACTTTCAGAGATATTTCCTATTGAAGTTAGGGCTCCTGAATTCTCTTGAAATCATTTTAAAACATGTCATATTGGAACTTTTGCTATAACTTATTTTATATGATGTTTTAGACCCTGAGCTTTTATAGAGATAGAGGATAGATATTGGTGTACATGTGTTAAAAATATTAGATTCTAGTTCGCTATACTTTCATAGATATGTCCTATGGAAGTTAGGGTTCCTGAGTGCTCCTGAAATCAATTTCAAACAGGTCAACTTGACACATTCGCTATAACTTATTTTTTGTGATGTTTTAGACCCTGATATTTTGCAAAGAAAAAGGAGAGATATTGGTGTACATATGATACAAATATTAGATTATGGTTCACTATAATTTTGGAGATATTCCATGTGGAATTTGGGGTTCCTAACTGCTCCTGAAATCAATGTCAAACAGGTTAGCTTGGCACTTTTGCTATAACTTATTTTCTGTGATGTTTTAGACCATGAGATTTTGCAGATATAGAAGAAATATCTCAGTGTACATGTGATAAAAATATCAAATGGTGGTTTGATATACTTTCAGAGATATGCCCTGGGGAATTTAGGGTTCCTAAATTCTCTTCAAATCAGTTTCAAACGTGTCAACATGAAACTTTTGCTATAACTTATTTTCTGGAATGTTTCAAACATTGACAATTTACATAGACAAAGGATAGTTCTTGGTGTACATGTGGTAAATATATTATATGTTGGATCACTATACTTTTTGAAATATGATCTGTGGAAGTTAGGGTTTTTGAACGGTCATAAGATCAATTTCAAATAGGTGAGTTTGACATTTTCACTATAACTTCTTTTCTGGGACTCTTTAGATTGTAGAAATTTCAAAGAGAAGAGGAGACATGCATAAGTACTTAAGGTAAACATATCATAATCATATTTGAAAAATGGGATATGTGGCATGCTGTACAAGTTCGTTCTTGGGAACAAACCGAAAACAACAAGCTTTGAGAAAGTTTCCATTTTGAAATTCAAATATTGCTCAAACTTGCTAAAGGCAGAAGTACTGAGCATACCTGGTGAAGGTGTTCAACAAAAAATGTATTCCAATAGAAGACAAACACCTTCAATAACCACTCACACAACCAGATCAAAGATCAACACATTGATATTTTGACGTGGTAAAACCCCTACGGGGAAACATTCACGACCCCAACCAATGCGACTAATTGGAGAAATTTATTAATGCAAAATAAAAAGATTATGGAGATATTTTACAAGAGATTTTCTCGCAATCGATCATCGAAAAATGACCCTTCATGCTTTTTAAATAGAGATCATGGAACAATCGGGTGTTAAGCCACAAATCAATGTAGTTGTTAAGATCGAGGAGAATATGAACCGTCGAATCACTCTATGTCGGGAACATATCCTGACTGTTGGATTTCCTAACTATTAATGCATACTAAAAAAAAACACTAAGAAGCACACTTTTACCTAATGACACATTAGACCAAGTAGATCTTAACTAAATCCTAAGTGTCTAAATATGCTAACATCCCCCCTTAAGAACAACTTGGGATAGGATTGAAGGATTTAAAATAGTGACACAATAGGGAAAGGAAGGAGGCATTAAAGCCTATCCCCCCTTAATGACAACTTCATGAACTCCTAACATAGATCAGAGTTTGGAAAACTTCGCTTCTGTAAGAGACTTTGTGAAAATGTCTGCAACTTGATCTTCTGTAGGGAAAAATAACACTTCAATAACTTGATCATGAATGAAATTTTTGATGAAGTGCATGTGTAGCTTGATGCATTTGTTGCGTTGATGTTGAACTAGGTCTTTGTCGAGCTTGATGGCACTCTGATTTTCACATCAAAGGCTGGTCGTATGTTGCTGTAGGAATCCAAACTCTGAAAGGATATGTCGAAGACACAAGGCTTCCCAACTTTCATTTACCGTTGCTTGGTACTCTGCTTCTGCTGAAGAGAGTGAAATAGTATGTTGTTTCTTACATGCCCAAGTGACAGGTCCTGAACCAAGGCTAAAAACATAACCTGCAATAGACTTCTGGTCATCAGGGTCTTGTTGGATTACTGAGAGGGGGGGTGAATCAATAATAACGTAATTATAATCCCTTTCCTTCAAATGTTATATCAATGTAGAATTATTATCCAATAAT
>JASDQU010216094.1:0-12163 GCA_032191745.1 Picea mariana
TTCGAAACACACTCAACAATACGCCAGGGCCTCCAGACGGAAAACAGAGCCGAGACCGGACCAGAGAGAAACTCATAATCCATCTGTGTGATCCCATAACCTCCTTTATCAATTCGATGGTTAATCTCGTTAATGCTCGCGCGAGGGGATAGTCCTCCCATGACAGAGCTGGTTTAAATGCGGCTCTCCATCCGTAGTGAGGGTGGTGTGGATGCCACGCCCAGCATTTAAGCTTTGGCTGAGTGCGGGGACAGTTGGCACTCCATTGTCACCTGTCACCCCATGCGGGAAATTTTTGTGTTTAGTTAGTTTAGATTTAATGAATGTATTAATTTAAGTTTTTTTTTATGTGTTTTGTATTAATTTTTTTAATTATGTAATATATAATTTGAGTGGGTTTAATGATTAAAAATATATCTTTCTTTTTAAAAGTTTATAAGTTCAAATCTATGTATTTATTTATATATAAATATAGTGTTGTTAAGTTTGTTGGTTTTAAGTGTTTTAGATTTTTTTTTTTGTTAATTTAAGACTATTTACTTCTTTATTTTTACATTGCTTTATGTGTTTTGTGTTATTTTTTTAATTGTTATATTTCTATTTATTTATAATATTATAAATATAATGTTCTTAATATTATAAATATAATGTTCTTAAGTTTATTGGTTTTAAGTTTTTATTTATTATTATTAAATCCAATAAGATTTCTTATGATACCTTTGTATATGACAATAACAACTTGGAGGAAGTGACTTCATACAAATATCTTGGAATTGATATTCACCACAAGCTCAATTGGAATTATAGTATTGAGAAAAGGATTATTGGGGGATGGAAAGCTTATTATGGGCTTGAAAACAATAGTAAATCAACTAAACTTTGGAGTTGGGATAAGAAGAAATTCCTCTTTGAGACTCTTGTTACACCTGTTATTCTTTATGGATGTGAAGTCTGGGGATGTAGTATCTCTCGTGAATCTTGGAGAAAGATAGAGAAAATACAAAAGAATTTTATAACCTATAATCTCAAAATTAAAGGAAATGCGCCCTATGCCATCCTCCTCTTAGAAATAAGTTTATCCCCCATTGAGAGCATGGCTATGACTAGATACCTAATGTATAAGAATAAGTTAAACAACATGGAAGACAAGAGGCTTCCTAAAATTGCTTCAAAATCGAGTCATAACCACCATCGACTCAAGCGAGGATGGCATAAAGATGCCCAGTCTTGGCATAAAGATGAGTAGTAGTCTGATGAAGGACCAATTTACTTGGTCAAAAGCCTTTGAAAGATTGATTTTTAATACTACTCTTTTGGAGCGGTGGGACTTTAGGCTGTGTATTCCTTCTTGTGCCACTTCAATAGCTTCATGTATCTATCATCCATTCAGGAAGCCAAATTGTTTTTTTGATATCACCTCCGAAAGGTTAGGCTTGAGGTGCATGGAGATAATCTTTGCGATAATTTTGTAAATGCAATTGCAAAGAGAAATTGGTCGGAAGTCTTCGAAGGATGTGGGTTCATCCTTTTTGGGGATTAAGGTCAAGAAGGTTGTGTTGAAAGGTGGATGTATCAGTCCATTCAGCCTTGTTTCTTCCACTACCTGAAGGAGGTCTACACCCAGTAGATCAAAGAAGGCTAGGTAGAATTCAATTGTCCATCCATCTAGTCCTAGGCTTTTGTCTTTTTGGAAGCTTCCAATAGTTTCTTTTAGTTCAGAAGCACTGACTTCTGAGTACAGGTATCTAATTTTTTGTTCATTTACAAGGCTAGGGTAATAGAGAGCGAGTTTGACAATCTTTTCAATGTTTTCCCTCTTATCTACTTTGTAAAGAGTTTTGAAATGGTTTTTCCCTAGTTCTGCCAGTTCTGGGAAGGTAGATAGTGTTCTTCCTTCTGGATCCTTCATATTCCATATGGTGTTTGAGGCTTTTCATCCTTTGGCAGATGCATGAAAAAATTTGGTGTTTTAATCTCCTTGTTCAAGCCAAATCACCCTACTTTTTAGTCTCCAAGTTGCTTACTGTTCGGCTAGGAGTTGTTTGCGATGAGCTTCCAATGTTTTTATATTGTTTTTTGTGATGTCTGTGAGTAGGCCCCCATCTTCCTCCTAATAGAAGGCTTCTAGTTGTTCTTCTGTGGCTTGAAGTTTTTTTTCCTCATTCTATCTTTTTTCCTTTTCCCATGGAATGGTTAATGCCTTGATTGTTTTGAGATTTTTGGCAAAATGGACCCCCGTCAGGGTTCTTGTTCTTGATTCAAAGGGCCTCCAATGCTTTTTTACCAGATCTCGGAAGATTTCGTCTTCAAGCCAAGTTGCATTGAATTTGAAGAGAGAAGGAGGTTTTTTTGGCCCACCTTCTAGTACTAGCCAGACGGGGCAATGATCTGAAATTCCACCTGCCCCAATCCATTGTCTGACTTGAAAAGCTTCCTCCAATAGGGTTTATGCTACTAGAAAATGGTCAATGCATTTTGTAACTCTTGTTTCCCCTGAGCGCATATTCCTCCAAGTTGGGAGAATTTTCCTAGGTGTGATCTCCAGGAGCCCACTAGAAGATAGCAAGTGAGTGAGTTTGGTGGTGAGAGGATTTGGGTGTGTTGTGGGGCCCCATGTTATCGTGAATATATGTTTGGGTTATCGTGAATAATGAAATAAAATAGTGGACGGAACGAGGGGACCTATAAAGTCATGATATTATACTATGTACTTTATATTATAATATGTAATTGGACGAAACGAGGGGACCTATAAAGTCATGATATTATACTATGTACTTTATATTATAATATGTAATTGATAGACAAAAGAACAAAACTAATAAAAAAAACTAAAAAAATTATCATATTAAGAGATAAACTAAAAAATAAAGATTCTTTTAATAAACAAAGATGAGAGCAAAGTACTACAATGGATTACGGAAAAAGGCACCCCATAACAACGACAAAAGGTGCAGGGCAACTAGAACAAAGAAAAAGTAAAATAACTATTGGCTCACATGTTCTCTAATGCAGGAGCATCGACAACTCGTCAAGCGAGCCAACGCGGAAGCGGAGGACAACTGGATAGCGCCAGCACAAATTTTGAAAGCACCTTGATATTGTTGCGTAAACATTAATGTGTGGATTTAATGAAGCGCACTTTGTATATTGTATTTGGACCTTGAGAGGATAGCTCTCGTCCTTTGGTAGATAAGGCATTTAATAGATTTAATGAAGTTAGATAGAAATTTAATTATAGATTTGATAGCTTTAGAGCGCAAGAGGGAAACGGGATATAGACACCCTCATTGTACATTGTAATTCTATTCTAGAGAATCCAGGAAGAGCAAGAGCATGTAGAGAAGTGTATGAAGAACACCCATGTACAAACATTTGAATTAATAGAAAGAGTTTTGATTCAAATTCATGGATTGTGTTATTCTCTGTGTATTTATGTTAATATGCTCATGAATGTTTACTTCCTGTCAGGCATTTGCTTTCATATGCTGGGTATGTGATTTCATGGTTGAATTGAAGTCTGTGAGAACAAGGAGTTAGTTTCAATTGTTTCTCTATCTTGAACCAGAGAATTCCTGCAAGGAGTGTAGTTGAATCGTCCGCAAGGAGTGCGTTGACAGAAGGGTTCAACTAGAGATAACTTTTGTTCTAAGTTCCCAGAAGTGCAAAATTGGCACCAGAGCCGTGCAAGGCGTGCACAGGCTAGACGAAGGCTTAGAGTTGCAATTCTGAGTGAAGAGACTAAAGGACTGCTGCTGCAGGTGTGCACAGGGTCGAAGGCTTCAACCCTTAGTCGTGGTTGAAGGCTTGCCGCAAGGAGTGCGTGCAAAGAATTCTTTCGAAGGACTTGAGAAGTTGAGAACAAGCTCAGGAGGAGTAGGCCTTCGAGTTCATCGAAGGATTTCACAGAGACGTTGTACATCGAAGCGTTCGAGTAGGCATCGAAGACTTGTGCGCAGGAGAATGAGTCTCGTGGAGAGACACTTCTTTTCGTGGGTTGCGTAAAGAAGAGTGGACGGTCGGTATTCTCCGAGGAGAATCCGCGAGTTACCGTGGGTCGTTGGATCTTGCGGAGTTGCAGGAAAGTCGTAGCGCAAGCGCGAAGAAGGTTCAAGCTCAGGACAGATAGAGCGTTGATCCAAGACAGCTAGGGCCGTTGGATCCATCGTGAAATTGACTATCAGGATTTCGCGAGAAGGGGATCGAAGAGTTGGCCACTGGAATCGCGATAGTATGAGAAGCGATGTCCCGGGAGTTATGAAAGTAGTGTGTGGGCCACAGGAGTTGGTGATGTGGCAGGTGACGCGAGATATCGGTGTTTCGATGTCTCGGGCATCGGGAGCTGACAGGGGAGTTAATTGGCCTTGCGAGTAGCGAAGACACGAGGAAGCGAGACCGAGAGTTTCGGCATTTCGGCATCTCGTGTATCGGAGTTTGGAAAAATGAACGTTTGGTGTCGCGAGTTGCTAAGTCGCGATAGAGTCGAAGTACCGATAGTGGAGGGAGGAAGTCAGCATTGACTGACATCTCAGGTCTCGGGGATTCGAGAGCTTAGTGATCAACAGAGAACTTGCGAAGTTGCAAGTTCCGATTTCCCGACAAAGTGAACAAAGGGAAGTCGCGTGAAGAAATCTGTGGGTAAATATTTCTCGATAGGGAAATAGAAGAACATTGTCGTTCTTCGGGCCGAGAGGAAAGAAGGTCCTGAGGAAGCGAACGTGCTCCGAGGAGTGCGGTTGCACCAGGAGTGGTATCAGAGCGGGAATATCTTTGCTTTCTGTAGCAGAGAAGGAGTAAATTCGCCATGTCGCCAAGAAGAGAAAGACAGTCACCTGATCCAGAGGAGAGGGAGGTACGGAGAAGAGGTAGGCCAGCAGAAAATCTAGAAATGGAAAGGTAGATGAGAGATCTTCGAGCAAGACTTGAGGAAATGGAGACAGCTCAGAGACGCGGTGTTGGTACAGGGGATCTTAGTGATTCCAAAGTTGAAGAGGAAGCTGGACATGAAGAAGAGGTCATAGCAGAGGATGCATCAACCGAGCAGTTGATCAAATCCATCTCCAGAATGGGTGTGAAAGCCAAGATGGACATTCCAGTCTATGAAGGAAATATGGATGCAGAGGAGCTACTAGATTGGATTAGGGCTCTTGATACCTACTTCGATTATGAGGATATCGAAGAGGATAAGAAAGTCAAGCACGTTGTTACACGCTTGAAAGGACATGCAACATTGTGGTGGGACGAGATACAAGCTGACAAACGCTGCAAAGGCAAGCAAAAGATCAAGAGTTGGGATCGAATGATCGCGAAAATGAAGGCAAAGTTCATCCCAAGGGATTATCAAATCACTCTGTTCAGGCGAATGCAGAACCTGAGACAAAAACTGATGACAGTGAAAGAATGCACTGAAGAATTCTATTGACTGAATATCAGAGCGGGTCATCGGCAGAGTGATGATGAGAAGGTGGCTAGATATCTGAATGGTCTGAGATACGACCTTCAGGATGAATTAAGCATGCTAACCATCCGAACGGTGGAAGATGCTTACCAATTGGCTCTGAAAGCCGAGGAGAAGCTGAGCCGAAAGCAAGGACAGCGAGGGCGAGGCAGAAGCCAGCCAAGAGGCAAAACAATTTCCCAGGACAAATACCAGAAGCCCAAAGAGGAATGGAAGAAACCTCAGGGTAAGGTTGAAAGAGGTGGAACCTCGTAGAGGCAGCCATATGTTGAACCGAGAGGACAACAAAATGATCAGCGAGGAGATTATTTTAACGCAAATACTTTTCCTCGTACCAGAGGTAGAGGAAGAGGCCGAGGTGGAGTTATCACATGCTTCACATGTGGAAAGAATGGGCACCGGTCATTTGAGTGTCCAGAAAAGAAGAAAGATACTGGAGAATCTCACATCGCAGAAGCGCAGAGGTGAGATGTTGAGTCTGAAGATACAGAAGGTGGAAGATCGCTTGTGATGCATAAAGTCCTTTTGACACCTGAGAGGGAGGTGGAAATCTTAGTTCAAAGGACCAAACTGTTCAGAACAACTTGCAAGACCAAGGATTGGGTGTGCAAGGTTATCGTGGACAGTGGTAGTACAGATAATCTCGTTTCAACTGAGATGGTGGAAAAGTTGGAGCTGGAGATGACTGATCACCCGAGTCCATAAAAAGTTTCGTGGCTATAGAAGGGACATCAGGTGAGTGTCACCAAACAATGCTTGGTTGAATTTAAGATAGGGGAATATAATGATAAGATTCTGTGTGATGTTATTCCCATGGACATATGTCATTTATTGCTGGGTAGACCATGGCAATATGACAGAAATGTGGTTCATGACGGGAGGATGAACACATATACCCTGGAGAGGAATGTGAAAACATACAGGTTGCTTCCGATAAAGGACAAGGAGGTGAAGCTGGAAGTAAATATCACAATACTTCTCATGAGTAGGAAGGAACTTCTTACCGAGGTGGAGAAGAAAGAAGATCCACAATTCTTTGTGGTCAGAAAGCTGAGAATTGTTCTAGCACAAGAGTGGATGATTTGCTAGATGAGTTTCAGGAACTGCTGGAGGAGTTCGTTGACATCATAGTGGACGAATTACCTCATTCATTGCCACCGATGAGGAGTGTGAGTCATCACATAGACCTCATACCAGGGGCAAGTTTGTTGAACAAAGCTGCATACAGGTTGACACCGCAAGAAAATGAGGAGGTTAAGAAGCAGGTCCAAGATTTGATGGACAAAGGATTAGTTAGGGAAAGCTTGAGTCCATGTGTTGTTCCGACAGTACTCAGTCCGAAGAAGGATGGAGGATGGAGAATGTGCACTGATTCCAGAGCCATTAACAAGATAACCATTAGATACAGGTTCCCATTGCCAAGAATGGATGATCTGATGGATTGCTTGAGCGGGGCAAGATATTTTTCAAAGATAGATTTGAAGAGCGGATACCACTAGATTCGCATGAGAGAAGGCGATGAGTGGAAGACAGCCTTTAAGACAAACGAAGGATTGTATGAATGGCTAGTCATGACGTTTGTCTTGACAAATGCACTGAGTACTTTTATGAGGCTGATGAATGAAGTCCTGAGGGAATTCATCGGGAAATTTGTCATTGTTTATTTAGATGACATACTGATTTACAGTAAATCAGAGGCTGAACATTTGAAGCATTTAGCCATTGTGATGAGGAAGCTACAACAGGAGAAGTTGTTGATCAACATGAAGAAGTGCTCATTCATGAAGACAAAGCTCATTTATTTGGGTTTTGTTATCTCGGCGAATGAATTAAAGATGGATCCAAGTAAGGTAGAAGTGATCAAGAATTGGGCATCACCGAGAAATATTTTCGAGGTGAGGAGTTTTCATGGTTTGGCTAGTTTCTACCAAAAGTTCATCAAAAATTTCAGTGGAATTAGCGCAGCAATGATGGATACAATGAAGAAGCGGCATAAGTCTTTTCACTGGACAGTTGAGGCTGAGAAGAGCTTCAATCTGTTGAAGCGAAAGATCACAGAGCAACCAGTGTTGGTGTTGCCAGATTTTCAGAAGACATTTCAGGTGAAATGTGATGCCAGTGGGTATGCCATAGGAGCAGTCTTGATCCAGGAAGACAGGCCAATCGCATATTACAGCGAAAAGTTGGATGAAGCAAAGCTGAAATACTCCACGTATGATAAAGAATTTTATGCTATCATACAGGCGCTGAAGAAGTGGAGGCATTACTTGATCCCGAAGGAATTTGTTTTGTACAGTGACAATCATGCATTACAGTTTGTGACTCAACAGGAGAAGTTGAATCAAAAACATGCTAAATGGGTAGAGTATATGCAGAATTTTACATTTTTGATTAAACACATTTCAGGTACTGCTAACAAAGTGATCGATGCTTTGAGCAGGAAGTGTTTGTTGCTGCAGGAGTTTCGAGTCAAAACTTTGGGTTTTGAAAATCTCAGGGACATGTACGCAGGAGATGCAGATTTTGCAGAAGCGTATGAAGCAGCTGAGAATCCAGTTCTCAGAGATCGGAGTCCGTGGATAGATTATATGATCCAGGAGGGGTTGTTGTTCAGAGGCAATTAGCTGTGTATTCCAAAATGCTCCATGAGGGAGAATCTGTTGAAAGAGAAGCATAGTGGTGGATTGGCAGGACATTTTGGCCATGAAAAAACATTCAAGAAGCTAAATGAATCATATTTTTGGCCGGGGATGTGCTCAGAGGTCAATCAGTTTGTTGACAGATGTCGGATTTGTCAGCATTCAAAAGGGAGAAAGCATAATGCAGGTTTTTATCAGCCATTGCCCATACCAAAGAGGCCTTGGGAGGCGATTAGCATGGATTTTGTATTGTGCCTAGGACACAAAGAGGACATGATTCGATCTTTGTGGTGGTTGACAGGTTTCCAAAATGGCACACTTCATACCATGCCAGAAGACCAGCGATGCGACACACATCGCAAACTTGTTTTTCAAAGAGGTCATTCGACTTCATGGATTGCCAAAAAGCATTGTTTCGGACAGGGACACTAAATTCATAGGGAATTTTTGGAGGACGTTGTGGAAGAAGCTGGGGACTAATTTGGCGTTTAGTTCTTCTTATCATCCTCAGACGGATGGACAGACAGAAGTGGTCAACAAAAGTCTGGGAGACTTGTTGAGAAGCTTGGTGATAGAGTACCACAATAGTTGGGACAATGTGTTGCCATAGGCAGAGTTTGCGTACAACGATTTAGTGAATCGAAGTACAAGCAAGAGTCCATTTCAGGTTGTATATGGGATACTGCCCAGAGGAGTTTCTGAATTGCGAGATTCAGAACAGACTGCAACTAACAGTGCGAGTGCAGAAGAATTCGCTGAGGTGATGTAGGAACTTCACAGACAGGTGAAGCAGCGACTACAAAATTCAAATCAGGAATATAAGCGCAGAGCAGATCATCATCAGAGACAACTTCAGTTCAAAGTTGGTGATTTAGTTCTTGCACACTTGAGGAAAGAAAGGTTCCTGAGGGGAACATACAATAAGCTGAAAATGAAGAAAATTGGACCATGCCGAGTCCTGAAGAAATTCGGGGAAAACGAGTATGAGATTGAGTTACCGGATGAGATTGAAATATCTCCGACATTCAATGTCTCAGACTTATATCCATATAAGGCTGACGAAGTAGGATCTGGAAGTGATGAACAACCAGAGGTCTAGTGGTAGAAGCAGATGCCAATTGCAGAGAAGTCGCAAATGGAATGCATACTGGACAAACGAGTGGGTAAGAAGACCAGAAGAAAAGAATACTTCGAGTATCTGGTCAAGTGGAAGAATCACCCAGTAGAATATGCCAACTGGGAAACTAAAGCAGTGATACAGAAGCATGGGTAGACCGTGCAGGAGCTCATGGACAGGAGCCTATGAAATTTTTCAAGCGAGGGAGTATGATGCAGGAGCATCGACAACTCGTCAAGTGAGCCAGCACGGAAGCGGAGGACAGCTAGATAGCGCCAGCACAAATTTTGAAAGCACCTTGATATTGTTGCGCAAACATTAATGTGTGGATTTAATGAAGCACACTTTGTATATTGTATTTGGACCTTGAGCGGATAGCTCTCATCCTTTGGTAGATAAGGCATTTAATAGATTTAATGAAGTAAGATAGAAATTTAGTTATAGATTTGATAGCTTTAGAGCGCAAGAGGGAAACGAGATATAGACACCCTCATTGTACATTGTAATTCTATTCTAGAGAATCCAGGAAGAGCAAGAGCACGTAGAGAAGTGTATGAAGAACACCCATGTACATACATTTGAATTAATAGAAAGAGTTCTGATTCAAATTCATGGATTGTGTTATTCTCTATGTATTTATGTTAATATGCTCATGAATGTTTACTTCCTGTCATGCATTTTCTTTCATATGCTGGGTATGTGATTTCATGGTTGAATTGAAGTCTGTGAGAACAAGGAGTTAGTTTCAATTGTTTCTCTATCTTGAACCAGAGAATTCCTGCAAGGAGTGCGTTGATAGAAGGGTTCAAGTAGAGATAACTTTTGTTCTAAGTTCCCAGAAATGAAAAATTGGCACCAGAGCCGTTCAAGGCATGCGCAGGCTAGACGAAGGCTTAGAGTTGCAATTCTGAGTGAAGAGACTAAAGGACTGCTGCTGCAGGTGTGCGCAGGGTCGAAGGCTTCAACCCTTAGTCGTGGCTGAAGGATTGCCGCAAGGAGTGCGTGCAAAGAATTCTTTCGAAGGACTTGAGAAGTCGAGAACAAGCTCAGGAGGAGTAGGCCTTTGAGTTCATCGAAGGATTGCAGAGAGACATTGTATATCGAAGCGTTCGAGCAGGCATCGAAGACTTGTGCACAGGAGAACGAGTCTCATGGAGAGACACTTCTTTTCGTGGGTTGCGTAAAGAAGAGTGGATGGTCGGTATTCTCTGAGGAGAATCCGCGAGTTACCGTGGGTCGTTGGATCTTGCAGAGTTGTAGGAAAGTCCCAGCACAAGCGCGAAGAAGGTTCAAGTTCAGGACAGATAGAACGTTGATCCAAGATAGCTAGGGCCGTTGGATCCATCGCGAAATCGGCTATCAGGATTTCACGAGAAGGGGATTGAAGAGTTGGCCACTGGAATCACGATAGTATGAGAAGCGATGTCCCAGGAGTTATGAAAGTAGTATGTGGGCCACAGGAGTTGGTGACGTGGTAGGTGACGTGAGATATCGACGTTTCGGTGTCTCGGGCATCGGGAGATGACAGGGGAGTTAATTGGCCTCGCGAGTAGCGAAGTCACGAGGAAACGAGACCGAGAGTTTCGGCATTTCGGCATCTCGTGTATCGGAGTTTGGAAAATTGAACGTTTGGTGTCACGAGTTGCGAAGTCGCGATAGAGCCGAAGTCCCGATAGCGGAGGGAGGAAGTCAGCGTTGACTGACATCTCGGGTCTCGGGGATTCGAGAGCTTAGTGATCAAGAGAGAACTTGCGAAGTTGCGAGTTCTAATTTCCCGACAAAGTGAACAAAGGGAAGTCGCGCGAAGAAATCTGTGGGTAGATATTTCCCAATAGGGAAATAGAAGAACATTGTCGTTCTTTGGGCCGAGAGGAAAGAAGGTCTTGAGGAAGCGAACGTGCTCCGAGGAGTGTGGTTGCGCCAGGAGACATTTGAATTATTCTCCTACCAAACCTCTACCACCAACGGGAGAGAGTGTGTGATAGTAGCCCAATCACACACGAAATCTACCCAAGTTGACCCCAATTTCAACTTTGATTGAAATTGGAAATACCAAATTTTGTGTTTAGTTAGTTTAGATTTAATGAATGTATTAATTAAAGTTTTTTTTTATGTGTTTTGTATTAATTTTTTTAATTATGTAATATATAATTTGAGTGGGTTTAATGGTTAAAAATATATCTTTCTTCTTAAAAGATCATAATTTCAAATCCGTGTATTTATTTATATATAAATATAGTGTTGTTAAGTTTGTTGGTTTTAAGTGTTTTAGATTTTTTTTTTGTTAATTTAAGACTATTTACTTCTTTATTTTTACATTGCTTTATGTGTTTTGTGTTATTTTTTTAATTGTTATATTTCTATCTATTTATAATATTATAAATATAATGTTCTTAAGCTTATTGGTTTTAAGTTTTTATTTATTATTATTAAATCCAATAAGATCTCTTATGATACCTTTGTATATGACAATAACAACTTGGAGGAAGTGACTTCATACAAATATCTTGGAATTGATATTCACCACAAGCTCAATTGGAATTATAGTATTGAGAAAAGGATTATTGGGGGATGGAAAGCTTATTATGGGCTTGAAAACAATAGTAAATCAACTAAACTTTGGAGTTGGGATAAGAAGAAATTCCTCTTTGAGACTCTTGTTACACCTGTTATTCTTTATGGATGTGAAGTCTGGGGATGTAGTATCTCTCGTGAATCTTGGAGAAAGATAGAGAAAATACAAAAGAATTTTATAACCTATAATCTCAAAATTAAAGGAAATGCGCCCTATGCCATCCTCCTCTTAGAAATAAGTTTATCCCCCATTGAGAGCATGGCTATGACTAGATACCTAATGTATAAGAATAAGTTAAACAACATGGAAGACAAGAGGCTTCCTAAAATTGCTTCAAAATCGAGTCATAACCACCATCGACTCAAGCGAGGATG
>JASDQU010216094.1:17727-28786 GCA_032191745.1 Picea mariana
GAAGGTGAGGGGTAGGGTAGCATAGGGATATGAATAAGTCAAATGAAATGGAGAAGGTAAAGAGGGGAGGGTATGTAAAAAGGGGGGGTTGCCTCGAGGGGATAGTTGCTGAGAGGAGAAAGTGGTAGGGGAGAGTTTGGGAGGGGGTAAGGGATCTAGGTGCGTTGTCGGAGAGGAGAGAAAGTGTGAGACTATTTCTATGGACTCCCAGATCGTAGGAACAACAGAGGGCATTGGGTGCCTGGGGGAGAGAAGACAAGGGTTGCCACCTATTAGGAACCAGGGAAGAGGCTCGTCAGGATCGAGTGTGTAGTCCACGTCATCCTCGTAGTTGGCCATGGTGAAGTGGAGAGGAAACCAGTCTGAACTGCGTGGTCAGGGAGGGGAATACTGTGCGCCAGAGGAGGAGTAGCCGGAAGGGGGGGAAGCAAGTTGTCGGACGGGAGGAGAGCTGAGAAAGGGCACTAATAATTAGGGGTGTTGGGACTGTGGGTGCGGAGAAAACTGCATTCAATATTAATTTTATTAATATATTATATAATATTATATTTAATATTTTAATTTAGGTGTGAGATAATATTTTTCATTTTAATTTTAATTACACAATGTTTTTATATTCATGTATGAGTCATAGAAATTAAAATCTTTTGTTTTTAATGGAAAGGGAAAATTATTCAAATTAGTTTTTAATTTCATGTAATTATTATTTTTTCTTCTTTTATTTTTTTATTTTTTAAATAATTTAAATAAATTTTATTTATAATAATTAAATAAGCAAATGTAATTTTTTATTTTTTAAATAATTTAGATAAATTTTATTTATAAAAATTAAATAAGAATTGTAATGAAAATAATTATCATAGTCATTTATTAAAAGCAATTTTGATTTATCAAATCTTAATGAAAAAATAAAAATAAAAATAAATTATTTATTTTAAAATTTTATTATATAGTAAAAAGTAAAATTAAAAAGAATTGTATTATTATTTGATGATGATTATTATTAGCGTCTGTTGAGACTGAATTGGTCTATCGGATTTTAAGTGGGTAAGGGATTACTTGCAATTCTTTAGAATTTTGTTTTTATGCTTGAAAAGCATTAAGAGAAGTTTTCCAAGATCACCATAGTTTTGTTGAGTTAAAAGGTTAGGAAGGTTTGTAGTGTGACAAATATTTTGAAATTGACATCTAATCGGGGTATAGGCTAGACAATCTAAGAGAAACTATTTTTCATCTTCAACCTTCTTAGTGTCACAAAGTGACGACAACCGCACTCCTCGTAGCATGTTCACCTCCTCCAGGACCTTCTCTTCTCCTCGGCCCGAAGAACTTCTAGGTTCTTTTATCTCCCAATCGGAAGATCTACACCCACAGTTCTTTCGCGCGACTTTCCCTTTGTTCACTTGTTAGGAAAATCGGAACTCGCATCCTCGCGATCTCACAGTCTATCTTTGGGCGCTCAAACCCCCGAGACCCGATGCGCCAGTCAACACTGACTTCTTCTTTCCTTATCAGAACTTCACTATGTCGCTATCTCGCCACTCGTGACACCAAGCGCTCAGATTTCCCAACTCTGATACACGAGACACCGAAACGCCGAACTCGTGACCTCGCTCCTTCGCCACTCGCGAGTTCGAACGACTCCTACCTCGACTCTCGAAGCCGAGGCACCAATACCCGAAATATAGCTACCTCGCGACTTCGCTACTCGCGAGGTCTAATAATTTCCTTGTCGACTCCCGATACCCGAGATGTCGAACTTCCGATTTTTTACGCCACCTGTCTTTCACTACCACCTGTGGCCCACACGACTTACGTGGCTATCATAATGTCGCTTCTCACACTCTTGCGACTTTCGTTACACAAAGTTGGAGTCTTGCCTCACGAACTCCCGATATGCCGATCTACGAGTAGAACCAACATTCCTCGTAATCCCGATCGATGTTCTTGCTCTCCCGAGCTTCGACTCTTCTTCCGCTCCGGCACTGTAGCCCTCTTGCACCTCCGCAAGCCCAACGGTCCATGGCACTTTTGCGAAATCTCCTCGAAGAATCTTATCCGTCCGTTCCTTCCTTATCCAATCCATGAAATGACGATTCGTTCTTCCATAGAACTCGTCACCCTGTGCGCAAACCTGCGACATCCCTTGCAGCCTTCAAGGCACAAGTTTGTTTATCCCATCCTTCAATGAACTTGAAGGTCTTATCCTTCCTGATATTTTCTCCCAGCTTTCGAGTCCCTTTCGAAAACTCCTTGCACGCACTCCTTGCGGAAAATCTTCAAACACGGCTAAGTGTTGAAGTCTTCGATCCTGCGCACTCTTGTAGCAGAAATATTTCAATCCCTTGGCTCAGAGTCACACTCTGAGTCTTCGTCTAGCCTGCGCACACCTTGCATGGCTCCGGTGCCCAATCTGCACTCCTGAGAACTTAGAACAAAAGTTATCTCTATCTGAATCCTTCTGTCAATGCACTCCTTGCGGACAATTCAACTGCATTCCTTGCAGGAATTCTCTGGTTCAAGATAGAGAAACAATTGAAACTAACTCCTTGTTCTCATAGACTTCAATTCAACCATGAAATCACATACACAACATATAAAAGAAAATGTATGACAAGAAAGCAAACATTCATGAGCATAATACCATCAATACACAGAGAATAACACAACCATGGATTTGAAACATAACTCTTTCTATTAATTCAAATATCTGTACATGGGTGTTCTTCATACACTTCTCTGCATGCTCTTCTCTTCTGATTTCAATAATAATCAGCTTATGTTACAATGTAAAAAGGAGGGTGTCTATATTCTGTTTCCCTCTCGAGCTCTAAAGCTATCAAATCTAGAATTAATTTCCTATCTAACAACATTAAATCTATTAAATGTCTCATCTACCTAAGGACATGAGCTATCCGCTCAAGGTCCACATACAATTTACAAGTGTGCCTCATTAAATATCCTTCATTAATGTTTTGCGCAACAGTTTCAAGGTGCTATCCAAAAAGAAATCTCACTGGCTTGTCCAGCTGTCTCCTGCTTTCGCGCTGGCTCTCTTGACGTGGGCGATGCTCCTGCATCATACTCCCTCGCTTGAAAAATTTCATGGGCTCCTATCCATGAGCTCCTGCACGGTCTTTCTATGCTTTTGTATCATCGCTTCTGTTTCCCAGCTGGCATCCTCCACTGGGTGATTCTTCCATTTGACCAGATACTCAAAATACTTCTTTCGCCTGGTCTTCTTACCCACTCGCTTGTCCAGTACGCATTCCATATATGGCTTCTCTGCAACTAGCATCTGCTTCATCCACTAGGTCACTGGTTCCTCAGTTCGAGTCTCTACCTCTCCAGCCTTGTATGGATATAAGTCTGCGATATTAAATATCGGAGATATCCCGATGCCATCCGGCAACTCAAATTCATAAGCATTCTCCCCGAATTTCTTCAAGACTCTGCAAGGTCCAATTTTCTTCATCTTGAGTTTATTGTATGTTCCCATTGGAAACCTTTCTTTCCTCAAGTGTGCCAGAACTAGGTCACCAACTTCAAACTGAAGTTGTCTCCGATGTTGATCTACTCTACGCTTATATTCCTGGCTTGAATTCATCAGTCGCTGCTTCACCTGATTGTGAAGTTCCTGCATCGCCTCAGCGAATTCTTCTGCCCTAGCACTGCTAGTCACAGTCTTTTTTGAATCTCGCAATTTAAAATCCCCCCTCGGCTACATCCCATATACAACCTGAAATGGACTTTTTCCTGTACTCCGATTCACCGAATCGTTTTATGCAAACTCTACCTATGGCAACACATTATCCCAACTACTGTGGTGCTCCGTCACCAAGCTTCTCAATAAATCTCCCAGACTTCGGTTGACCACTTCTATTTGTCCATCCGTCTGAGGATGATAAGCAGAACTAAACGCTAAGTTAGTTCCTAGATTCTTCCATAGCGTCCTCCAAAAATGACCTATGAATTTGGTGTCTCTATCCGAAACAATACTTTTTGGAAATCCATGAAGTCTAATGATCTCTTTAAAAAACAGATTTGTGATGTGTGTTGCATCGCTGGTCTTCTGGCATGGAATGAAATGTGCCATCTTTGAAAACCTGTCCATGACTACAAAGATCGAATCAACACCTCTTTGTGTCCTCGGCAAACCTAAAACAAAATCCATCCTGATCGTCTCCCATGGCCTCTCTGGTATGGGTAATGGCTGATAAAAACCTGCATTCTGCTTTCTTCCTTTTGAATGCTGACAAATCTGACATCTGTCAACAAATTGTTTGACATCCGCACGCATCCCTGGCCAAAAATATGATTCGCTCAGCTTCGTAAATGTTTTGTCATGGCCAAAGTGCCCTGCCAAACCTCCGTTGTGCTTATCCTTCAATAGGTTCTCCCTCATGGATCAATTTGGAATACACAACTGATTGCCTCTAAACAACAATCCTTCCTGGATTATGTAATCTATCCAAGGACTCCGATATCTGAGAACTGGATTCTCAGCCGCTTCATATGCTTCTCCGAAATCTGCATCTCCTGCGTACATATTCCTAAGATTTTCAAAACCCAAGGTTTGGACTCAGAACTCCTACAGCAACAAACGTTTCCTGCTCAAAGCATCAGCCACTTTGTTAGCATTACCCGAAATATGTTTGATCACAAATGTGAAATTCTGCATATACTCTACCCATTTAGCATGTTTCTGATTCAACTTTTCCTGTTGAGTCACAAACTGCAATGCATGATTATCATTGTATAGTACAAATTCCTTTGGAACCAAGTAATGCCTCCACTTCTTCAACGCCTGTATGATAGCATAAAATTCTTTATCATACGTGGAGTATTTCAGTTTCGCCTCATCCAACTTCTCACTGAAATATGCAACTAGTATGTCATCTTGACTCAAGACGACTCCTATGGCATACCCACTGGCATCACATTTCACCTGAAATGTCTTCTGAAAATCAGGCAACACCAACACTGGTTGCTCCGTGATCTTTCGCTTCAACAGATTGAAGCTCTTCTCATCCTCAGCTATCCAATGAAAAGTCTTATGTCGCTTCTTCACTGTGTCCATCATTGTTGCGCTAATCCCACTGAAATTCCTGATGAACTTTCTGTAGAAACTAGCCAAACCATGGAAACTTCTCACCTCGAAAACATTTCTCGGTGATGGCCAATTCTTGATCACTTCCACCTTCTCCGGATCCATTCTCAACTCATTCGCCGAAATAACAAAACCCAAGTAAATGAGCTCGGTCTTCATGAATGAGCATTTCTTCATGTTGATCAACAGCTTCTCCTGCTGTAGCTTTCTCATCACAATGGCCAAATGCTTCAAATGTTCAGCCTCTGATTTACTGTAAATCAGTATGTCGTCCAAATAAACAATGACAAACTTTCCGATGAATTCCCTCAGGACTTCATTCATCAGTCTCATAAAAGTACTCGGAGCATTTGTCAAGCCAAACGGCATGACCAACCATTCATACAAACCCTCGTTTGTTTTGAAGGTTGTCTTCCACTCATTGCCTTCCCTCATGCAAATCTAGTGATATCCACTTTTCAAATCTATTTTTGATAAATTATTTTCCCCACTCAGGCAATCCATCAGATCATCCATCCTCGGTAGTGGAAACCTGTATCTAATATTTATTTTGTTTATCACTCTGGAATCAGTGCACATCCTCCAGCCTCCATCTTTCTTTGGACTGAGTACTGTCAGAACAACACATGGACTCAAAATTTCTCTAACCAAACCTTTGTCCATCAAATCTTGGACCTGTCTTTTGACTTCCTCATTTTCTTGTGGCGTCAACCTGTACGCAGCTTTATTCGGAAAACTAGCTCCTGGTATGAGGTCTATGTGATGACTCACACTCCTTATCGGTGGAAATGAATGAGATAATTCGTCCACTATGATGTCAGCGAACTCTTCCAGTAGTTCCTGAACCTCATCCGACAAATCATCCACTCTTGTGCTAGTCAGGAAAATTATAGGCTTTCTGACAACAAAGAACTGTGGATGTTCTTTCTTCTCCATCTTTGTAAGAAGCTCCTTCCCACTCATGAGAAGTATTGTGTTGCTTACTTCTGGCTTCACCTCCTCATCCTTTATCAGAAGCAATATATGGGTTCTCCCATTCTTCTCCAGAGTATATGTGTTCATTCTCCCATCATGAATCACATTTCTGTCATATTTCCATGGTCTACCCAACAATAAATGACATACATCCATGGGAATAACATCACACAAGATTTTATCATTATACCCACCTATTTTAAACTCAACCAAGCATTGTTTAGTAACAGTTACCTGGTGTCCTTTTTGCAGCCACGAAACTTTGTATGGACTGGGATGATCAGTCGTTTCTAGCTCCAATTTCTCCACCATCTCGGTCGAAACGAGATTGTCGATGCTTCCACTGTCCACAATAACCTTGCATTTCCCGTCTTTGGTCGTGAAAGCTGTTCTAAACAGTCTGGTCCTTTGCACTAAGATTTCCACCTCCTTCTCAGGTGTCAAAAGGAATTTATGTATCCCAAGCAATCTTCCGCCTTCTGTGTCTTCGGTCTCAGCATCACGCCTTTGCGCTTCTGTGATGTGAGCTTCTCCTGTATATTTATTTTTCTCGAGACACTCATATGACTTGTGCCCATTCTTTCCACATGTGAAACATGTGATTACTCCACCTCGGCCTCTACCTCGACCTCTAGTACGTGGAAGGGTATTTGCATCAACATAATCTCCTCGCTGATCATTTTGTTGTCCTCTTTGTTCAACATATGGCTGCCTCTGTTGTGAGGTTCCACCTCTCTCAACCTTACCCCGAGGTCTCTTCAACTCCTCGTTGGGATTCTGGTATTTCTCCTAGGCAACTGCCTTGCCTCTGGGCTGACTTTTGCCTCACCCTCGCTGTCCTTGCTTTTGGCTCAGCTTCTCTTCGGTTTTCAGAGCCAATTGGTAAGCATCTTCCACCGTTCGGATGGCTAGCATGCTTAATTCATCCTGAATGTCATATCTCACACCATTCAGATATCTAGCCACTTTCTCATCATCGCTCTCCCGATGACCTGCTCTGATTTTCAGTCGATAGAACTCTTCAGTATATTCCTTGACTATCATCAGCTTCTGTCTTAGGTTCTGCATTCGCCTAAACAGAGTAATTTGATAATCCCTTGGGATGAACTTCTCCTTCATCTTCGCGATCATTCGATCCCAACTCTTGATCTTTTGCTTGCCTTTGCAGCGCCTATCAACTTGTAGCTCGTCCCACCACATTGCTGCATGTCCCTTCAAGCGCGTAACTTCATGTTGACTTTCTTATCTTCTTCCACATATTCATAATCGAAGTATGTGTCAAGAGCTCTTATCCAATCTAACAACTCCTTTATATCCATATTTCCTTCATATACTGGAATATCCATTTTCGCCTTCGCACCCATCCTGGCAATGGCTTTGATCAACCGCTCTGTTGATGCGTCTTCTGCTATGACTTCTTCTTCATGTCCAGCTTCTTCTTCAACCTCGAAATCACTAAGATCCCCTGCACCAACTCCGCGTCTCTGAGCTGTCTCCATCTCCTCAAGCCTTGCTCGAAGATCTCTCATCTGCCGCTCCATTTCTGGATTTCTTGCCGACCTACCTCTTCTTCGCACCTCCCTGTCTTCTGGGTCTGGTGACTGTCTCTCCCTTCTGGGCGGCATGATGTATCCTCTTCTCTGCTACAGAAAGCAAAGAAATCCCCGCTCTGATACCACTCTGACGGCAACCGCACTCCTCGTAGCATGTTGACCTCCTCCAGGACCTTCTCTTCTCCTCGGCCCGAAGAACTTCTAGGTTCTTTTATCTCCCAATCAGAAGATCTACACCCACAGTTCTTTCGCACGACTTTCCCTTTGTTCACTTGTCGAGAAAATCAGAACTCGCAGCCTCGCGAGCATACGGTCTATCTTTGGGCACTCAAACCCCCGAGACCCGATGCGCTAGTCAACGTTGACTTCCTCTTTCCTTATCGGAACTTCGCTCTGTCGCTATCTCGCCACTCGTGACACCAAGCGCTCAGATTTCCCAACTCCGATACATGAGACACCGAAACGCCGAACTTGCGACCTCACTCCTTCGCCACTCACGAGTTCGAATGACTCCTACCTCGACTCCTGAAGCCGAGGCACCGATACCCGAAATATCGCTACCTCGCGACTTCGCTACTCTCGAGGTCTAATAATTTACTCGTCGACTCCCGATACCCGAGATGTCGAACTTCCGATATTTTATGCCACCTATCTTTCACTACCACCTGTGGCCCACATGACTTACGTGGCTGTCGGAATTTTGCTTCTCGCACTCTCGCGACTTCCGTTACACAAAGTTGGAGTCTTGCCTCACGAACTCCCGATATGTCGATCTACGAGTAGAACCAACGTTCCTCGTAATCCCGATCGATGCCCCTGCTCTCCCGATCTTCGACTCTTCTTCCACTCTAGCACTGTAGCCTTCTTGCACCTCCGCAAGCCCAATGGTCCACGCCACTTTTGCGAAATCTCCTCAAAGAATCTCGTCCGTTCGTTCCTTCCTTATCCAATCCACGAAATGACGATTCGTTCTTCCACAGAACTCGTCACCCTGCGCGCAAACCTGCGACGTCCCTTGCAACCTTCAAGGCACAAGTTTGTTTATCCCATACTTCGATGAACTCAAAGGTCTTATCCTTCCTGAGATTTTCTCCCAGCTTTTGAGTCCCTTCCAGAAACTCCTTGCATGCACTGCTTGCAGAAAATCTTCAAACATGGCTAAGTGTTGAAGTCTTCGATCCTGCGCACTCCTGCAGAAGAAATATTTCAATCCCTTGGCTCAGAGTCATACTCTGAGTCTTCGTCTAGCCTGCGCATGCCTTGCATGGCTCCGGTGCCCAATCTGCACTCCTGAGAACTTAGAACAAAAGTTATCTCTATCTGAACCCTTCTTTCAATGCACTCCTTGCGGACGATTCAACTGCACTCCTTGCAGGAATTCTCTGGTTCAAGAAAGAGAAACAATTGAAACTAACTCCTTGTTCTCACAGACTTCAATTCAACCATGAAATCACATACACAACATATAAAATAAAATGTATGACAAGAAAGCAAACATTCATGAGCATAATACCATCAATACACAGAGAATAACACAACCATGGATTTGAATCAGAACTCATTCTATTAATTCAAATATCTGTACATGGGTGTTCTTCATACACTTCTCTGCATGCTCTTCTCTTCTGCTTTCAATAATAATCAGCTTATGTTACAATGTACAAAGGAGGGTGTCTATATCCCGTTTCCCTCTCGAGATCTAAAGCTATCAAATCTAGAATTAATTTCCTATCTAACAACATTAAATCTATTAAGTGCCTCATCTACCTAAGGACATGAGCTATCCGCTCAAGGTCCACATACAATTTACAAGTGCACCTCATTAAATCTCCTTCATTAATGTTTTGCGCAACAGTTTCAAGGTGCTATCCAAAAAGAAATCACGCTGGCTTGTCCAGCTGTCTCCCGCTTTCGCGCTGGCTCTCTTGACGTGGGCGATGCTCCTGCATCACAAAGGTGACACACTCTTTCATCCCATGGAATTTTAGGAGGTGAACAACACCCAGTTTCACTATGGAGCTCGTGATAATTTGTTCTTATCTTAGCAATTCTTTTTTTTTTCTTTACACTTGTCAAAACATAGAGATAATTTTGATCTTCTAGATTAGGGTTGATTACATCCTGATAATAGCTTAATTTTATTTCCTCTAACTCTTTATCACACCACATTTTCTCCTTAAATTTTGATTCGATTATATTTTTAATAGTATCCTTATTCTGCAAAATGGTGTCTTCCATGATTCCCTAATAGGTTATCCAAGATTGGGCATCTTTATGCCATCCTCACTTGAGTCAATGGTGGTTACAACTGGATTTTGAAGCAATTTTAGGAAGCCTCTTGTCTTCCATGTTGTTTAACTTGTTCTTATACATTAGGTATCTAGTCATAGTCGTGCTCTCAATGGGAGAAAGGCTTGCCTCTAAGAGGAGAATGGGATATGGTGTATTTCCTTTAATGTTGAGATTATAGGTTATAAAATTCTTTTGTATTTGCTCTATCTTTCTCCGGGATTCACGAGAGATACTACATCCCCAAACTTCACATACATAAAGAATAACAGGCGTAAAAAGAGTCTCAAAGAGAAGTTTCTTCTTATCTCATATTCAAATATCGACTTATTTACAATTGTTTTCAAGCCCATACTAAGCTTTCCATCCCCTAATAATGCTTTTCAATGCTATAATTCTAGTTGAGCTTGTGGTGAATATCGATTCCAAGATATTTGTGAAGTCACTTCCTCCAAGTTGTTGTTGTCATATATGAATGTATCATAAGTGATCCTATTGGATTTAATGATCACGACCTTAGTGTTGTCACTACTAACATTCATATCCATATTGGAGCAAAAATCCTTGAGGATTCTTAGTTAGTTTTCAAGATCGTGGGGACTCCTCGCCATATATCAATTATGATTAAAGGGTGGGGAGAATAGCAATCATTCCTCCCAACCAATAGAACTAAACTCAATTGACACACTTGAGTAGGCATAATGATTAAGAACATGTTTTTCCTCCTTAGAAATCACTGGTTGAAATCCAAAAAAGATAAGGTTAAATAATTTATAATATTTTAAATACGTTTATTATTAAAAAAAATTATATTTAAATTATAAACCTATTTATTTAACCTATAGTCATAAATCGATCAAAATCAAAGCAACTTTCATTAAAAGTTATTGAGTATGTGCCTTCAAAATTATTATCATCGTGACCAGGTTAAACAAAACAAATAACCAAAAACAAATTCCAAAGTTTAATACAATTATTATAACAACTATAACAAGGAAAGCATGTTGTGATGTATTGCCTCCGAAATTAATCCAAAATCACACTGTTTGCCGTACGGTGAGTAGAGTGAATGGAAAATTCTGTGCATGTCTCTCTCGTGCGCAACGGAATGTGAAATCCAGTGAAAAAGAAG
>JASDQU010216095.1:0-12662 GCA_032191745.1 Picea mariana
TTCTTTACTTTGTGTTGTGGCATTTATGTTATGAATCCACTCTGTGATTTGATTATTATGTATGATAGATAGATATGTTGTTTCTTAGGTTCTTTACTTGTGTTAAGGGTAAATGAATGTTAGATCTAACTAAGTGATAAGTGCTCAGGGTATATTATCATTTTTTTCTATTGCACCGATCTATCTTTGATTATGCTCTGTGATGTTGAGAAACTAATGCATGTTAATCCTAAGTCTTAATAGACTATTGTGCAAAGTGTTTTTATCACATATCTGTGTCCCAGCCTGGTTACAGACACCTACGTCCTGTAACCCCCCCTTCTTATACCTCAGGCGAGACTTCGCCTACTTCATAGGTGTTGCTAAAAGGGTCTATATTTGGGGTTTTGTTGGTGTTTTGTTAAGCGTTGAACCCTGGGTCTACCCATGTGCCAACAAATGGTTTTGTTGGTGGGATCTGAAACTGTGATTGATGGGAAATGAAGTAAAGAAAAAGAGAATCTATGTGTGTAGATTTGTTGCTGAAGTATGTAGTACTTTACTTGACTTCTGAAGCTTTGTGATGAGAGAGTAAGTTGATCTGAAGAAAAGAGGTAAGAAGAAGAAAGATTTGTGCTTTGGTAAGAAAACGATAAGTGAAATTTTTTGTTTTGAAAGCATGAACTTAAGTATGTTTAATAGATTTTGTCCTAGTCTGAAGGCTAGGGCAGAGTTGAAAGAAAGAATTGATTCAAGAAAATTTAATGCAAATGAAGAAAGATATGGTATTCCTATGCATAGAAAGAAGTTTTGTACTAATAAATGGATGAAGGAACCTAGAAATGTTTTTTACAGATTGCATGTCTAACACTATGATCCTAGGGTAAGTGCGCAGTACAAAAAAGGTTGGGGAACATTTAAAATAAAAATAGGATTGACATTGTGTTATAATTGTAGAAGACTGGGACATCTTGCTAAGGAATGTCCTGAGGTAGGCCCTCTTTATCTTTGTTGTAATATTATTGGTCATGAAGTTGAGGATTGTCCAAGGATTATTGCTAAAGTTAAAGGGATGAACATGAGACAACAAAACTATGAAGAAATTCAAGAGACTAAGGGCATGTTAGAAAATCATAAAGATAAAATGCCAAAGGAGGTTCATACTACGTTATTACAGTTGAAAGAAATGATAAATGTTCATAAATATGTCAGTTTACCAGATATCCTAAAATAAAAAACAGTGCATAAGTGCAAGAATAGAAGACTTCAACATAGACGGTGTCTTAGATGAAGAAACACAAGTGAATATTATGACAAAAGAAACTTGGGGAATATTGGGAAAGCCTATTGTGGTACCTTCATTGGGAAGGATAGGTTTGTTTAAGGTAAATATGATAACCTTATGTGGAAGAGTTACTAATGTACCTATTATTGTTCATGGAACATCGATTGAAGAAGAATTTGAAGTCATTAGTTTTGTTGGGGACAACGCCCCTTTCCCACTATTGCTAGGTAAGACTTGGATTGAGAAGGATCAGAACAGAAGGAAAGTAGAGGAAGAAGATACAGAAAAGAAAAAGTAAGAATTAAGGGATTTCATATCTAGGAAAATAGAGTGACTAATAGAAGAACGAGAAGATAAGTCAAAGCAACAGAACAAAGTAACAACGCAAGAGGGACATAAAGCAAGAGAATTAGATATAAACATTGAAAGAATACAAGAAGGCTTGAAGAACCTATCTATGCAAGAAAGAAGTATGCTCACTCAAAAAGTGTTAAGAAAAGGGATATTAGTTTCAGAATCTTTAAAGGTACCTCAACAATGCGAAGCCATCGCGCTAGGAGAAGATAAGAATAAGAATGGAAAGAGGATTCCAGAAACAGTTAGAGAGACTCATATCACTAGAAATAAGGCAAGGAATCTCAATAAGAAGAAGGATAAATTGGAAAATCTACAAGAAGTTATAGAGACTAGATGGAAGACTTCGCAGACTAGAACCTCGCAGGAGGCAGGTTCAGAGAATCTGAACCTCACTGGAACAACAGGTCTGCATAGAATGGGAATTCACCCTAATGAATTTAGATGACCATTGGAGGCACCCCGATTGTTAGAATGACACTCCAAAATGGTTAGAAAACAAATTTATGGGCTGATGGACCACTTTTGGATGTCGAGACCACGCCATAACAAACAATTTTACATTGATGGAAGCATTTCCTAGCCCTTGGAAGATCCGTCACGATGCCCCACTATTTAAATTGTTGGTCGTTGCGCCGAGAACACTTTTTGATACCCATGATTAACTGAGCTAAGAAGAGAATTGTCCAAGTGTCAATTTGTGTTATCTGGAACTAGACCTTGCCTATCCATTTGTCTACCCCACTGCCCGTTTGTCTACCTCGCTTGTCTGATAAAAGAGAGAATGTTTGGCAAACCTAGTGAATTGGAGTAGTCTGTCGAGGAAGTCCTTAAGAAGCTAATGGTTGACAAACCAATATCTGAAGGTGTTTAGGTGTCGTCGACTAGGGGATTGCAGGCTTCCCCTTCGAATGGAAGTTGTTCCAGCTGTGTCAACTCCGTAGTTGAACAACGAAGTAAGCACCATGGTGATCTAGCTAATGCGAAACAAATTTTGTCGATCCTACCTGATTATATTCCACCTTTAGCTAGCGTTGTTAACCATGACAGTATCCCCCAAGACTTTGAGTACTCCATTTTTACTGTGTACATTCTGAAAGGAATTCGCATAGTCGGTAGTCAGTTAGGACAGATCCCGCTGTTGAAGAAAAATGACTTCAACTTAGGAGATCGAAAGAACTATGCTATGTTAGCACCCCACCGCTATCTCACGAATACAAGTGGAAAGAAACCTCACCTCGTCATGCAGCCTTGGATTAAGGGGTTGGCGCAGTCCACTGTGTTAAATGTGATGAAGATCCCGCATTTTGGTCGCCACCAGGAGGCTAACGCTTGGGTTAAACTCCTTCTATTGTGATATCATGGACGATACTTATGGCTTGACAGGAGGATTACTGTGGATCCAATGGTGATTCACCAGATCACGGGCTTAAACGTGAAGGGTCCTGACCCTCAGCAGCTTTATCCAGAGAAGGCCGCAGACTGATCTTTGGCTCAATGCATCAAGGAATCTTATAGAGAGGTAGAGAAAGGAAAGTGAGGTTACAAGGTAGCCTCTATACAGGATGGCACAGTGCGCTTTTGTTGTAGATTCCTAGCTAGCAAGCTCGTGAGGAAGAACCTTCTCACACAGGTCACTGGGTTCATGGTGGACCTCGCAGGAAAGTGTGTGGAGGACATGCAAATGAACTGAGTGAACTACCTCATAAACGAGCTAGAGAAGGATTTTCGCGAATACCAGGACTTGGGATATGAATTCCATTACAGTTGGTTGATCATTTTGATCACATTTGTTGCTTGGAAAATGCCTGACAGAGCCACCTTTCTAGAGATCGAACCTACAGAGATGTTGGTCACTCTGTTTTCATCCCTGTGGTATACTAACGACATGATGAAGCAGTGGATGTCCAATGTCCTGTTTCATGCATACTATCAGCAATTGAAGTTCACCATCGAATCATTTCCATGCATGACACCGCACACCCTACACCAGTACCGACCAATAGAAAATTTTCACATTGATCCTCATTTCATCTACATCACCATGTGCAGAGATGAGAACCAGGAAAAATTATAGTCATACTACAAGCTAATGGATGACAATATGGAGTAGATCACAAAGGAGTGGCCAGAGGAATTTCTTGTACCTGTCGCTGATGTATAATTATCTGACACCAACATGATAGGAAGTGCCATAGTTACACGGTTTGATCATGTTGGACAATCCAATGGGACGACGAAGAAGAAAAAGCAGGAGGAAGTCCAGGATATAGAGAGTGATGAATTAGACAATGCTTCTAAAGATAATGGGTCTGGCTTGCTAGGAGGAGAAGAAGAAAAAGCAAATGGACAAGGAGGAGGAGATGAAGGAGAAGAAGAGCAAGGAGAAGGCGAAGCTAACACCCCTCTACTTAAGGATCCCCCCATTGGGATAGTGACACTACAGAAGAGGAATGTTTCTCCGAAGAAAACCTCAGTAAGGAAGAAGATGTGTGCTAATAAGCCCTAGTTGGAAGCGACCCTCACGGATGATGACATTAGTCTGGTCCACAGAGCTATGGAGGATGCATCCGAAGAAATATTGCAGAGGTATGGAGAGAAGCATGAGGAGATATATTGAAGGATTGAGAGGGAGTTGCCAGTAGGTTGTTTGGTTGGTCTACGTTGTGTCTACCACATTGTCTACGCCTTCCTTATCATAGACTGTATAATTGGGGGATGAACCGGACCAATTTAGAATACTTGTGGATGTAACAAAATCTGGATTGCAGAGAATTCAGGAAGAGAAGGATAAGGCTACAGAAGCCCTAAAAAAGGAGAAGGATGAAGTTCTAGAAAAATTACGAGAAATTCAGGACAATGTAGCTGTCCATGAAAATGCGAAAGTAGAGCTTTAGGCGAAGCTTCAGGAGGAAAAATCCCAACTACTGAGGTAAAAGGAGAAGTTTCTTGCAGATTAGGCCATGGTTAAAGAAGCAGTAAGTAAATCATGTCGGTCTGTTCCGTGCTTGGCACAGGAAGAGAAAGAGTTGGTCAAAGTTCAAGCAGTGAAGCTTGCTAAGACCCTCTAGCAGCTTCAGGCTAGGATAACAGAATTGGAGGCCCAAACAATACCGAGCACCCTGTAGGAGGTGAGTGACCAGAGGGAAGAGACCACTAGGAGAACAACAGTAAGAATAAGAGACATCGCCTCAGAATATAAACAATTGAGTGACAGGAGCACCCATACATATGAACACCTCGCCGAGGATCCATAGATAAGGAAGTTGGAAGAAAAGTTATAGGAGGCACCACAACAATCCTTTTCGGTGCAGGTGTAGATGAAGCTACTCACCGTAGTAGAAAGAATGAAGAGATCCCAGGAGCAGCACAAAGTACAACAACAAATCACTGCCCTCTAGGGTAAGGTAATGGAATTCACGTAGAAGCTACAACCTATGTAGGATGAAGCCTATTCGAAGATATTGATGGACAGGGATCACAATTGGATCACGTGGTTGCAATAGTTGAACAACACCTAGAATGGCCTGTTACAAAGTAGACGATCTAGGATCTCACTGAGCAGGAGGCTCAGGTGAAGAAGAAAGTCGAGGCAGCTCGAGTTAAGCTCAAGGATTTCGAAGCAGCATTTTCCGCACCTGAGTGACTCAGGACGAGTCACATGTGAGTGTTGGGGGCCTATTGGCCCTCTACCAAGTTTTGAGGAAACCTTGGTGAGATTTGGCCCACTTTTGGTCTTTGACATGTTGGTTGAAGAAGGAGCACCCAGGCTGAGCTAAGATCGTAGATCTTACTTATTTTGCAGACTATCTAGACCAAGTAAGCGGTCCTCTAGGGTTTTTGTAATGGGTTTATGGGATGTCGTCCCATGGGATTTTCCCATGTTTAGGACTTATTGTAAGGGTTTGTAAAACTATAAATAAATAATAATATATTGCATAAGTAGTGCTTTTCGAAGCGAAGTGAATGTAGTTCTGTGTGACCAGAGTTTATTTGTGCAAAATAATGTATATGTGCCAAGGCTCTGTGCTCGATAAAGGGTTGGCTCTGTGCTTTGACCTAGTTTTGGAAGGAGGATCTGGTGCTCTGTGTGCAGATCTCCTGTTTGGTGAGGAGCTCGACTCTCTAGCTTAGTCCACAGATTTGACTGGATGTAAGACTTTGGGAAAATAATAAAGAGGAAAAGCGGTTGGTGGACGTAGCCCCACACTAGGGTGAACCATGTATATATTTTGTCTTTGGTTTTATTTTTGTTGTGGCATTTATGTTATGTATCAGCTCACTGCTTTGATTATTATGTATGATATATAGATCTATTGTTTCTTATGTGTTTTACTTGTGTTAAGGGTAAATGAATGTTGGATCTAACTAAGTTCTAAGTGCTTAGGGTATATTATCATTTATTGCTACTGCATCAATCTATCTTTGATTATTCTTTGAGATGTTGAGAAACTAATGCATGTTAATCCTATGTGTTAATAGACTATTGTGCAAAGTGCTTTTATCAAAGTTCTGTGTCCCATCCTGGTTATAGACACCTGCATCCTGTAACCCCCCCTGCTTTTACTTCGGGTGATACTTCTCTTGCTTCGCAGGTGTTGCCAAAAGGGCCAGTAGTTGGGGTTTTGTTGGTGTGTTGTTAAGCTTTGAACCCTGGGTCTGCCCCTATGCCAAAAAATGGTTCCATTGTCAGGACCTGAAACTGTGACTGTTGGGAAATGAAGTAAAGAAAAAGAGAAGCTCCAACATCAAGAGTCAATTGACAGACTACAAACTGGGTAAAAAGAGGAACTTCGGGTTCACGTCTATCCTGTGTAGTTTTTTATTCTAGCGGGTTCCATGCTTGGGCCCTAGAATTGATATTTTTCCTCATGGACCTCATGATCCAGCCATGGCACGGTGGATTGAGGTGATTAGGCAAAAGGGGGGTGGTAGGGTTCCAACACCCTATAACGATGAGTTTTCCTTCTGGTGGAGTCAGCAGGTTATGGCTTTGGAGGACTACCCTTATGAAGGGATTGACTTCAGAGGAGATATGGATATGTCATTACCACCAGGTTACGCCTATAGAGACATAGGTATGACAAAGTTTTTGAATATCTCTTTTTTTTTGTATTTTTGTATAAGAAAACAAAAATATTTTTGGATGATGTCAGGTACTAACTAAACATGTATGTGATGTAGACGTAGGTCCATGACAACTGGACATAATTCCACAACATCAATGGAGGCACCAAGGGGATGCGCCAATGGGAGGGAACGCTCATAGAGTGCTTCAAAATGTGCAGGGAAACCTATCTCGTTTGATGGAGAGGATTTCCATGGTTCAGGTAGAGGATCTGTTGGAGGTGATGCAGCGACATGTGGTAGGTGTTCCTCGTGCTTGGGTATGACTCTTTCAGCGTCTCGAAAATGCCATAGTATGTTATCATGAAACGCATCTGGTGCCACAGGCGTAGATGTTGTGACTATTGTATGATCGACCGTATATATATTTTGAGGGTGTTATCCCCAATTTTGTACTATAACATCATATTTTTTGAAGAGATGAAATATATAAAAACATTGATATTCGGATTTACTTATGTTACAATGTGTACATTGATGAAAGTGTTTTATTTGATTTAGTTATGTGACAAATGGCAATCTAAAACAAAATTAGCATATGAATCAGATACATAATTAGAACTTCTATGTATGTGATGAAAAGTAATAAAATCAAAATGTCATTCCAAAAGTCCTACCCTTAAGAGTCATCATAGTAGAGGAGGGTCTCACATAGGGTAACTATTGTTCAATTGACATACTACTGACTTGGAGCCCGGCTGAACTTATAAAGAGTGAATACCATGTGAAATGACATTGCGTAAAAGTTCTATAACGACACTATACTCGGCCACATTATTTGTGGATGGCCCTAGGAAAACGCCACCTGAAGACACCAGTAGACCCTTAGGTGAGTAAACAACCCCAGTGATAGAAGCCAAGTTCCGTGTATGACCACTAGCCCTGTCTGCAAATCCTAAATAGACTGAAGACTCCATTGACATCTGCCAACCAAGGGAAAACGTGATAAGCAAGTTGGAGATAAAAAAAGGGAAAAAATATATACACTAAAATACATTAGTATAGAAAGAGTTACGCCCAAGATTGGGTCTCAAGCATAATATCTTTTCAAATAGATTCCATTATTGGGCTCAACCAACATGTTCCCTTCATAATATTCTAATTCATAGGCTCCTTTTTCTAAGATATGTTGCACAATATAGGGATTGTACTACATGGGTTTGAAATTTCCTACCCCCAGTGGTTCTTTGGCTTGGTCATATAGAAGGACCAAGTCACCCTCAACATACTACCAAGGACATATAGACTTATCATATTGGACCTTGACATGTCTTTTATTTGCTTCGATATCCATGGAGGTGTCTTGACACTACTCATCTAGACTCTCTAGGTGTACGAGGCGTTATTCGAGATCAGAAGTGTCAGGTAGGAGCACAATTTTCAATCTAAGAGAAGGGATTTCCCATTCAATAGGTAGGATTGACTCCACACCATGCACTAACTGTAAAGGAGAAAACCCGGTGGAAGTATTAACTGAGGTTCAGTATGCCCAAAGTGTTGGGTAAAGCATGATATGCCAGTCATATTTTCTTTGGCTGACAGTTTTCTGAAAAATGGTCTTGAGAGACTTGTTTATGGCCTCTACTTGTCCATTTTATTGGGGGTAGCAAGGGGAAGAATGACCATGTTTAAACCCCAGTTTTGATGATAATTCTTTCATCATTTCATTCTGAAAGTGACTTCCATGATCAGTGACAATCTCACTCGGGATTTCGAACCTGGATATAATTTGATTGAACACGAAGAGAGTAGAAATCCTATGATTATATTTAACTGTAGGCATGGCCTCATCCCACTTAGTAAAGTAATATATGGCCATGATAATGTGTTGATACCCCCTAGCCGAAGTTGGGTTGAAATCCACAAAATCCACCTCCCACTTGGTGAAGGGACTGACGGTAACGACTGGATGAAGAGGGGATGGATGTGAGAGCATTATCTAAGTGAACACCTGGCAGGGGTGACACTTCTTAACTGCTTCGATGTAATATTTAAACATAAACAGCCAAAAATAACCGTCTCGCAAAGTTGTTTGGGTTGTCGCAAGCCCAAATAGATGACCACCACAAGCACCACTGTGGAAGTCTTTTAGAATGTACTCAACTTCTTTGTGAGTCAAGCAATGAAACAGGATATTGTCTACTCCTCAGTGATACAAAGTGTCGTTGATGATAAGGTAGTTCTTAGATTGGTATCATATACGTCGTCGGTCATCTCGTGAGAGATGTTGAGGGAACTTCAAAGTTTGAAGATAGACAACAATATTTCCATACCAAGGGTTCGATGATGAGACAAGAAAAATGTGTTCATCCACAAATTAATCAACATGAATAACATCCTCATAAAACCGAGGGAATTCAGATATTAACTATGAAAAAAATAGTAACGTTTTGGACTTCCCAGAAGGGAAATCGAGATCAAATTCTTGTAGAATGACAATCTATTTATTGTAATTCCCCCCTATGATACACCTAGTAAGGATGTATTGAATCAGATTGACATCAGAAACCACAATAGTTTTTCAAAGAAATATATAGTGTCGTAATCGTTGAACTACGTGAATGACAACCAAAGCTAGCTTTTCAACATGAGAATATTTGAGTTCAGGGCCAACTAATTTTCGACTAAGATAGTAAATGATGTGCTCATAGAGCTCGTCATCCTCCTGAACCAACACCATACCAATCTTCTCTTTGGACACAGCGACATAAATTAAGTAATCTCTACCGTAGTATGGATATTTCAGGAGAGGCGTCGATAGCAAGGATTTCTTGAAAGCATCAAAGGATTCCTAGGCTCGCTCATCCCAGATAAAAGGAGTGTTCTTATTTAATAGACATATGAAACCCTTAGTAATATTGGCATAGTTCATTATAAACTGTCATAAAAATTTAGCTTTCCCCTGTAAACCTTGAAGTTGATAAATAGTGCACGGGGGAGGAAATTGAAGTATTGCCTCAACCTTCAATGGATCTACCATGATCCCAGTCTCAGAGACTAAAAATCCTAGAATTCGACTTGACCTAATGCAAAATATGCATTTATGAGGGTTCAAATGAATGCGATAATGGAGACATATTTCAAAAACTAGCCGAAGGTGTTTAGGTTGATCCACTCTTTTACAGGAGTGAGCAACGAGATTGTCGAGATAGGCCTTGACTATGTGATTGAAATCATGAAATGCAAAGGTCATAGCTCATTGGAAGGTTTCTTTGATGTTCTTAAGGATGAAAGGCATATTTCGGTATGTGAATGTACCCTAAGGGAAAATAAATGTCATCTTATGTTGGTCCTCAGGCTTAATCTAAATTTGGTTATACCCTGAAAATCCGTCCATAAAATAAAAAACTTTGCTTCCCACACATTCATCGAGAATCTGATCAACGAAGGGTGTTGGAAAGTTTTCTTTTGGAGAGGCTTTATTCAGGTCATGAAAATCCATGCATATGCAGATGGTTCCTTTCTTTTTATTCACAAGAATGGGATTGGATACCCATTCATTCAAGGGAACTGGGTAGCTAAAGCCAATGTTAAGCAATTTTTCTACCTCCGCCTTAATAGTAGGGGCATTAATAGGATTGATAGCTCTAATTTGTTGTCGAATAGGCTTAGCATCCAGGGAGGTTTTAATCTCATGTTCAACAATTCGAGGGTTGATTCTTGACATCTCTTCATATGACCAAGAGAATACATCGTGGAATTCCTTGAAGGGCTCGATGCAAATCATAATTTATTCCGGTGAACAATCTACACCGATGTATACATTTTCAACCTTGCCAAGGATAAGAGAGATATCAATCATGATGGTAGGAGAGATAATCACCATGTTTCCTTCAGAATAAATGTCATTTGTATCAAGTGGAACCATGACGTGACCGACTATCTCACTCAAGGTAGATCTAAAATCATCTTGTTCGATTCTGGCAAGCTATGGGAGAAAATAAGAGAGATAATAATATCATCCCATGGCCTGTCAGAACAATTCATGGCCTTTATAATAGCTTCATCCTGAGGTAAAGTGTCATTGAGGTAGTCATGTAAGCAAGATGATGAAGTGGACCACACAGTCCTTAGAACAATATCTTCATCGTTCGTCTGTGAGGTAACAGGATCTGGATCGATGGAAGAGTCAAGAACAACTTGATATGCTATCTTTGCTGTCAATAGTGGCATGGCCATTCCAGTATGTGACTAACCTTCACAATATGCATTCGAGGAAGGTAGGGTCCAAGGATCGTTAAAATGCGAAGTGTGGGAAGGAACATACCTCTTTGACGAAGAAAACCTACTGGACATGGCATATATGTGATGAACCAGTTCCATGAAGTCGAAGGTACCCATAAGGGATGAATACATTATGACACTGATATTCTCAATTTTCGGTTGAGAATTGTGGATCACGGGGATCATTGGTCCAACCGATTCATTGGGGCTAGCGTACGCAAAGGAAAATTGGTCGATTGTCATGATCTTCCCATCATGAGGAAAGCAAAGAGTGCAGAAGACAAATGATACGATTGCAGCCATACCATAAGTCCAATTGCATCCTAGTAACAAGTTATAGTTGAGGGGTGCATAAACCACCTTGACATCCACCTCTACTATCTTGCCACCTAAATGGACCAGGAAGGCAGGAAGAATACTGTGAGGGCAGAAGGAACGACCATCCGAAGCGGTCAACATGGTGGAAGATTGAGAAAGGCTTGGAGAGCCGAGGGCTTTCCAACAGATCAGGGACATCACACATGTTGCAGCTTCTTCATAAACAACAGTACGTTTGATGGTATACTTTGAGTAACCCATGTGGATTTGGAATTCCACATGGTAAGGAAAGCGAGGCTTCACATCCGTGACGTCAAACTTGATAACTTTAGAGCCACAATGATATAGATATCCTAACACAGATAGCAAGGTATTCCTCTATGAAGGACACATATAGAGTACCTTTAGAGATGGCATCGAACAAGGGGTTTGACCTAGGTCTTCAACAACAGAGTAATTCTGGGCAGATCTAGCATTAGGATTGTGGGTAGAGCGCTTGAGTACTCCTTTCAGAATATGAGGTGGGGGCTCTAGTTTTTCGATATGTAAAGGCATCTCTAAACGATGGGGAGACTTTAGACCAGGTACAATCTGTGAAGAACTGTAATCGTGATATCGAGTGGCTGCATTAACCTCATATTTAACCATATTGATGCATAGGCAGTCATCATCTTGAGTTGGTGGGTTTTGAATATCACTCACCGCATTTCTGACATTCAAGCAGCTCGAGGCCATGTGCTGATTATGTGGAAAAGGATTAGTCATCACAATAGGCGGTAGAGATAAAATCCTTGTTGGGACTTCTTTTTGTCATGTTTTAATGCATGTTCTAATCATTTAATTTGATCAACTGGCCTCGTTACATACCTAGTTTTCTCGTACTTGGTGTAAAAGTGTAACCTAAGAAGAGCCCATGAGGTAGTTCAATACTTATGCATATTTTGTACGTTATTATTAGTGAAAATGTGTTAATTTATTAAAAATAGATCTTCTAATGGTGTGATTTGAATAAACAGGTCGGGTGACTAGGTAGCCTTGATCGTTGACATTTCCAGTCATCCGGTATGTTGACGGGCGAAAATGACCGTCTGTCAACTGGGAGAGTGGAACCGGTCCGGGGTTGTCTAAATAACCCAAGCCGTTTGGTATGGACCACCCTGACGAGTTTAACGGCTCCGTTGGCTGCCCTAAAGTCTCGTGAGGAAACCAAAGAGAAAGTGATCTGAGCTAAATGATCTAAACTAAGGAAACTAGAAACTAATAAAACAAACTACAATAAACTAACTAACTAAATAAAAAGAAATCAAACTAAATTAGAGGAAACTAGAAACTAATAAAACAAACTTAACTAAACTACACTAAACTAATTATAAAC